>VWZT01010025.1:187540-199430 GCA_013397055.1 Pachycephala philippinensis
TGGTTTTTTTTTTTGTTTGTTTTTTTTGGTTTTTTTTGTATTAAGAAGAACATTTCTACCTGCATGTCTTATTAATATATGAAACTTTGTCAGGAGATGCAGCCAGGAATGATAGTCTGCCAAATGTAGGTTGCATGTAAGACAGTGACGCTTGGCGCAGCTGAGGAATTTTCAGCCCAACCCTCTTGGCCTTTTCTCTTTCGTTAGAGTGTTGTTAAATGGCTACATTTTTATAGGTCATACATGCATGAACTACTGCCTTAGACTGAGTTGGAGAAGAGGATTTTGTGGCAACGCTTGGAAATAGTATGTTTAGTGAGTTTTGAGGGAGGAATTTTGATGTTAAGTAGGGAGGCAAGTACGAGTTCAGGGTATCATTTGGCATGGAGGAGTTTAGTAGAGTTTTTGTTCAAAGATGGAAAGAACTGATTTTGACAGTAGGAAGGAATCAAGCAAAAGAACACTGGAAGAAATGAAATGGAAGGAACAGTCTTCCCATCCCGAGTGTTATCTTGTCACTGTTGGGGCGACCGAGCGACACACGTACACATGTATAGTACCTCAACTCAGGGCCAAAAAGCCTTTTATTAACAAAGCAGCTTCTTTTTATACACTTCTGTCTGTTATCATTCGTGTTACATAGTCATTGGCTGCTAAGTTACTACAGTAGACTCATTGGCTATTATTAACTACAATATATTACCATTGGTCACCTATGACATAAGCATTTAAGCATGCAGAAAAATAACAGGTGTAGAGATGTTGCTGTTTGTCTCATTCTATTGTTTAACTTTCTTGCTTCTGTTGATACTACATTTTCATGGGTAAAAACTGAAAGTTTTTCTTGTCATGGGCTTTTCTCACAAATAGAAGCTGACCATCTCTGAATTAAGATCTGTGAAGCCTTCAGACTAGCTGTCAGCCTCAACATTATCTTGTTATTTATAACCTGAGGGTGAGTAAAGGTAAGTGAAGCTAAGTGTTTGTGACTTTTAACAGTAACAATGTAATTCTGACATCACAAAATAAAATATTTTAGAATAGATGTCTGCAAGGTATTCTTCAGCATTTTATAGTGATGTCTTAGAAAAAGAAGAGAGGGATGAATGTTACAAATCAAAATGTGTGTCTGTGCAGTTTCCAAGTATCCAGTCTGTATTTCTGTCTTATAATCTCTCCGGTTTTGCAATCTCTTCCTTTAGGTTTGCAGAGAAAAGAAGACCCAGCAAGCAGGCCTTTGCTATATGCCCCAGTGCAAATGAGATAAAGAAAGAATTAAAGTCCCCTCATCACTTTTCTGTAGCACATAAGACAAAATAGAGTTTTCTGTTGATTTGGCAGTGCCTTTTGATAAGCTCTAATTGCAAAGAATTTTGTACAACACTAAAATGCTGGTAACAAGAGACATATGAAGTGATGGCTTAATTATTTTCCGTTTGTTTCATTTGAACACAACTTACTTTTAGAATTATAAGAGTATTTGTTTTCAGGATGTGTTTTTACCATTTTCTATAAGAACTGCTTTACAAAAATATAATAAATTTATGATGCAAAACTTCATTTATTCAACTAATTCTTCAGCAACCAAACCACATCAATCTTTCATTTTCAATTATGTTAGTCATATGCAAGTGTTTTCTCTTCTGATTTCTTAGTGTGTTGATACAATCAATCCAAATGCCTAAGCTGTTAGGTAGTGTGGGGTAGGGAACATTGTGCTGCCAGTAGAGTAATGCTGACCCTACTCTTTTGTCAGTCTTGATTTACTGGCAACATCGCTAAAGTTGCCACAAGCAAGTGAACTGTCAGTGATACTGAAAGAGAAAGTAGCAGCTTGACCTTTTACTTAATTTCATGGACACACTATACAACTGCATGAATAATGAGTGTTTATTTAGTGATCACTGAAACGGTGAAATAAAAAAATCCCTTCAACAATTTGAATTTATTGACTTTTTAACAACTTTCTTGTTTAAGAAAATCAATGCTTATTTTAAATCAAATGTGTCACAAATGCAGGTTCTCACACGCAAAAAGGAAGTATGTTCTTTTTGCTGAGCAACTACTCCTGCACTAATGAAGATTTCTAAACAGGCAGCGTAGCTCAAATATATTCAGAACTGTCCTTAATTTATTCTCCAGACCTGGTACGATTGGACTTCTCACTGCTTGAAAGCTCAGCTCCACAACAACAATATTAGAATGTCACACTTACATGAACATGGTAACTCTTAGTGTTACAGATGTAGATGAAATTTCATTGTGTCTTGCACTGTTTATTGAGACACCCTCTAAAGTAGATTAAGCTGGTTTTACTTCTATAAATATTATGCATTTTTTTTTCAAATGCAACATCTATGTATCACCATTGAAAACAGAAAAAAGATAGTCACGGTAGTATGAAGAGAAAAAGTTTTTTACAGAGTCATGGAATCAGTTGGATTGGAAAAGCCTTCCGAGATCTCCCCTTGAGTAGGGATGTCTCTCTAGGTTACTCCTTGAGATTGAGAGAATCCTTATCATGTCAGATAGTAAGTGACATAGGAGTAAGTGCACTGAAACTTTGAAATCTTAGGAAAGCGATATAAAGGATTGATACATAATCCGTTAGATATAAACCATTGACGAAATTGGCACTAGGTCTGGATTCAGCTGAACCTAAGCACACTCTGGGAAAGAGTTTAGAACTCAAAGGTGTCCTTTCTGAACCTCATGGCTCAACAGGAGGATCTCCCTAACAATTTTGTCTGACCTTGTCTTCTATGCAGCAAATAATCAAGGTGTTTACCTCACCATTGAATCTTAGTAAACCATTAACCAGTTATCCATTGAACTCTTGTCTTATATCTATAAAATATATTGCTGCTTCTCTCTAGTGAGTAAAGTACATCACTCTTTCCTTGACAGAAGGGCATATTATAACTTCTCAAAATAAAGGCTGCAAAAATGATAATGGTATGTTGGAAGCAAACAAGGTAGAACTGGGCAGTTTCTTTTACACTGAAAGAAGGGGAAGAACAGCTTGATTATAAATAGCACAAGTAATCTTGGTGTTGGACATGCGACCTTAAAGTAGCAGAACCTTTGCTAGAACCTTCTAGCACCTATTGGATCCTCACATGTAAGTACCTTTATTATAGAGCTTAAAGAAAATGCATTAACTTATTGCTTTTGATTGCAATTAATGGGACTTAATCAACAATAAGCCTGTTTCTCTGTTTTAGGACTATTTTTATTTGCATAAATACAATTCTTTATTTGTGCATGCACCTATTGCTCTAATAAGAGTTCTATTGATAGACAGCACATAGTTTTCTGCTTGTGAGAATTAATACAATGGCATTCCTTAGGAGCTCAAGGATTAAACTAAACCAGTGTAAGAAGTGATGTGAATAGTTAGAGACCTCAATGCTTTATTCCCCCTACTGATTGCAGCCTTAAATGTCAAAGAACTATCTGTGAGCAGGAAAGGCAGCAGTGACCATTTTGATCCTTGAAGAACTGCTAACAGGCAGAGGACACGTAACCTACCCTCTTAAGCCTTCTTTTTTTTCTTTCCTGAAGTTATTTTCAGCAAGTTAAATACCTTTGGAAGTTGGAAAAGGAAAGTATTACATGTGTCAGGGAGCTGTAAGAGTTGCTCCCCAAAAAGTGAGCTGGGAGCCAGGCTGACCCCAGCACAGGCCAGGCAGTCCCTGCACTGCCACAGTATCCTGAAGCACTCGAGCTGCATGAGGGTAGGGTGGTGACAGAAACAGGTCCCATGAAGTGTCCAGTGAGTATCACGTGACGCAAGGTAACAATGTCCTAGGTCAGTCCAGGAAATCCAAACAAGAGTTTGGAAACGGGCCAGAGACATGCATATCTACAACAGAGTTCAGTCCTCAGGCTGAGCTGAAATGGGCTCCTGGGCCCATGGGAAGGGCTGCAGGGAGGCTGCAGGGCAGGATGGTCATAGCCAATAAAGCTTGTTAGACACCATAGGGCTCACAGCTCTCTCTAAACACCTTTTTTTAAAAATCGACCACCTGCTTGTACTATCCAAACCAACCTCTGAACTAATTACTTATCCTCTGCAAGATCTTTCATCTTGTGGCTCTTTCCTCAGACAACTGATAAATGAACTTGCTAAGTGCCTGTACAAAATCAGAGACTATATCCTATGACCCTACCTTTTCCAAGTACTCAATGACTGAATTCCCTGGGCTGATCTCACAGTTGATCCTGCTTTGAGCAGGAGATTCAACTAAAGAACTTCAGGGCTATCCCGTATGGAAATAATGCTGACTATTCCTCAACTTGTCATATTTATACAACGGTCCACTAATTATAATTTTCTTACAGTTTCTGCTGACTGGCCTCACACATACATCAGTCTTACTCGTTTGTGGTTGTGGAGGTGGCCCTTTAAACAAATTTCCACATTTGCCATTCTCCAGTCCCATCATACTTAGATTGCTCTGTAGAGTAAATATGTTCACCATAGCTAGAAGTTACAGACCACTCCTATTCCCTGCTCTAGTCTTTGAATTCCTTAAGAATTCCTTCAAATATGATAATTTGTTCTCGTTACAGCTCGTTTTACTTTTTTACCATACCCTTTCTCATACACATTCTGACTTGAGACACATCATGACAAAATTTTCAAGATACAAATTTGAGTTTGTGTACTTAATTTAGTACTGACCTTTTTGCAATATCCCATCCACCATCTTACTTGTGCTTAGTTTTTTGGGTTGGTTTGGGGATTGTTTTTGGTGGTTTTTTCCCCCTCTATGGTGACTTGTTACTTGGTATGCCATTTTATTTGATTAACAAATTTCTCCTCTGAAAACTACCTTTTTACTACTTTTTTTTTTTTTCCCCCAGCATAGATTTCATGTGCTAACACTACAATTATAGCTCTGAGGAAGGCCTAAACTCCCTTTTCTCCCTGTTACTTGTGCATGTGGTAGATGTGTTCCCTAGTACCTGGGGTGAAATTTGACATTTTATTGCCATAGAACACTTTTTTATTAATATCATATTCTTTCCAATAACTAGTGAAATACAGTTCATAAATGTTATTACTAAAACTAAAAGCCAACTTCTATACTTGGCTGCTGTTGGCTTGAAAAGCATAGCACCTGTCTCTGGATTTCAGCATTACGAGTTTTGGTGTCCATGTCCAAGGAGCTACAAGCATGTATAGATCTTGCTAATTGCAGTGATTCTTTTTGCTAGTCAAAATTAACAGGTTAATAAGATGATAACCACACCAGGATTTATTATTCAAACCATATTTTACTGATAGCAATGTTTGTTCTGTTAGCAAGCAGCTTAGTATGAAAAAAGCTTAGAAAGAAGTTACTATTAAGTTATCTTCAATCATTCAATTTTTACAGTATTTCTTGTTTGCAGAATTTTTCTCTGCATGTTACTATATCTATTCATGATCTTGTAGGCTTCATAGGCTGATGTCTTTGTCTAATTAATTTCCCTTGCATCTTATTTTGTTTTGAACAGACTATTGAAAAGCAGAGATCATGAGATCCATGTGTGCTATGGATGTACATGGCCAATCAGACTTTAGATTCAATCAACAGCATTGAGAAGAAAGGAGGTACTTGTGAGATCTAACTGGATTTTACCATGCTCATCTGAGAATATTTTTGTGTGTGACTATAAGATTTAACTCTGTAGCACTCCTTTCACTGAGTATCTCTGCCTTCTCCTTTCCTTTCAGCATCAAAATACGTTTCAGAATGAAGCCACCTAAATTTTATAGGTAGCAAAGAAACAATACAAAACTAAGAGCAACTAGACATGATGGCATCCCAGAGGCAGAAGATAGGCCACATATCATTTATCATGGTAAGCACTGAAATGAAAAAAGAACCAAAACAAACCTCAAAAATTAACTATAATAACTACAAAAATGGGTCTTGATGGTTCGTAATAGGCCATACTATGAACTGAATTAATGTGATTTCATGAAAATTGAAAATAAGAAGACATACAGAAATATTCCTTGATGTGAAAAAAGTACAGAGGAAGAACAAAATCATCTGTCTTGTTCTCTTTTTTTGGCAAGCAGCTACTGGCTTTGATCAATGCTAGGAAACAAAATGACTAAAAGCTATTACATTTTTATTCTCTATTTTGTTAAATTGAGGAAAATACATATTTCATCTGCTTTACATCTGGTACAATTATGTTTTTACAAGAGCTCCAGGAGTGCTGTCAGATGATAGAAATACTTAGTCTTTGGCAATTTAGGATGTGAATATTTTGATAGCGTTTTTTGCAGTCCAGATTTTACAGTGCTTTTTCTCTTCACATATTTCCAGATTTTGTGGGTTGTAGATTCAAGCCTGCAATGGTTGAATCAACAGCTAAATTCCACAGAACCCTTCTACATGTGTACGGCTTGAAGTGAATGCTTGATCTCTATTCAAAATTAGAACTGAAAATATGTTGAAGAACTCCCATGTATGTTGTAGCAGAAAGTTGTTGTAAAGATCTTTCGATTTAGGAGGTACCCAGAGGCCATATTTGTGACTGTATTACGCCAGCAAGAGAAATGAGAGTCTGAGCTAGACATTGTCTTCTTTGGGTCATTAAGGTTGACCTTCCCAGGGTATTGTGCTGCATTTCTGTAGTAGTTGGTTATCAGTCTATGATTCAATAAAATCTGAGCTGCAGCTACTGTTATTCAAATCTTTAGATATGTTTATTAATATTTTTTAATATCTTAAAACCTGAATTTGATTGTTTTTCTTCTCTGCAATTCCAACAGTTCTGAAAGAAAACTGTGTTTGTCCAAAGGTAAAAGATTAATCATTTTCATTCTTCAACTAATTACAGAGAATTGCAGGTAGCACAGAGGAAAAGTTTGGCACATTCTTTTTCATAAATATTATTTAAGAAAATATATCAAGATATAGAAGAAAGAGTGCTTTTGTTACTTGAGTAATAGTGATTGGTCTTTGGTAATACCACTAAAGAGCCTTTAAATCAAAATTATTTCCTGGGGCAGAGGTGGAAAGTTAGCTTATTTTTTAAGTTGTCCTAGTCCATTTAACAGTCATCATAGGGGAATGCAGTTGAACAATAATTATCTAAAGTCTCCGTTGTGGAGGTTGGTAGGCAATAGACATCAATAATGTTTAATGCAATTTTCCTACTGCAGAATATTCTCTGTAAGTACACAACACTGGCTTCACTTCCACTGTGCTGAATTACACCCACTTCTGGTTTTAATTAGTGCTCTTAACTAAAATTCGACTTCAAGTATAATTTTACTTGTCCAAGTATAATGAATTGAATTCAAGTACATGTGTTCAAACTGAGCTACGTGGCATTATTAGAAGGACATTCTTCTTTGAACAAGGCCAAATGTGAATTATCTGCCCAATCTCTTTGCTTTGACAGCCCTTCTAGCCTGTATTTTATAGAACTAAAGACAACTGTTTTAATTAGGAGTTTCATTTGATCAATAAATAAATTAATTTGTTTCATTTGACCAATAAAGAAGTCCAATTCCTTGTAGGGGGATACTAATATAGTTGTGATATCTGAGCATCAAAATAAATGACTTGAAATAATGAATGTCTGAACACATACAATTTTGATTTAAACTAACAAAAGCTGTGTTTGCTCAAAATCATAGGAATTTTCCACTTGAAAATAAAGATTTGAAAAAATCACGCTTTTATTTGAAACCGGTTTTGGTGTTTCTTCTGATAATTATAAGAAAAATGCTTTCTAAATGCCTATGTCCTATACCACGACTGTATGTTCTACACCATATATTAACAAATGCATTTAAAAAAAACCAAACCAAACACATGAGATAATGTCAAAACATCTCTGTTTCTTTCATATCCTTCAAGTTAAAACTAGATTAAGGTGTTGTTGTTTTTTAAATTATCACCTTTATTGTCTGGTGTTTAGATGGCTGTTTGAGATCCATTTAAGAGCTTTGATGTGAACCTGACTTCTTGGGAAAAAATTTTTTTCTGTTATGTTTTGAACCGGCTGCTCTGTTTGTATATCCATTTCAAATTTTGTTTGCAAAATAAGCTTAGCAGAAATAATTAGTAATAATCTAAATGTTTTGTGTATAAAACAAATCATAGATCTAAACTTGAGAATGTTCACAGTGTCCAAGTTTTGCTTGAGTGAAAAAATTTTTCAAAAGAAGAGAGAAAAATGCATTGCTTTAAGGAAGGAAGAATACAAGGCTAAGTAAGGGACAAGTGTCCCTTATTCTCATTGTCATTAAGAGAAAGTGCAAACACAATGTTTTCCTAGCTGCATTTTCTCTGTCACAAGATCTTGTTATGCTTTTTTTTTTCCAAAATATATAGGTTTTTTAGTATCAGCAATGCTTCCAATAAATTCTCATCTACATATTTTCCTTTTGGATAAATTCAGTATATCAAATGTGTTAAATTTTTCAGTGCACAACAACCTTTTTTTTTTTTTTGTCTCTGTATTTCTATTAATACCACCTCTTTCCTAAATCCTTTTGGATAATATAACATTCTTTTGATGTCTGAATACTTAAACTAATGCCTCCATATTTACATATCAACTGTGTAAATTGCATGAACGTCTGCTTTAAGATTGTTCCAAGACTGCATTAATTTGCCAGCAATATGAACAATATGAGCTGCCTTGACCAGACCATGTCACTGAGAAGCCCTGTTCAAATATTTATGAACACCTTCATCCTCACCTCTTCAAAGTTACACTTATATTACTTATACTGTAGATCTGGTCTATGTGTCTTGTTTCTAGATGGATGACTTCACCTGTAGCTATATTCAAATTAAGCTTTATACATCATATTATCTATTCTGTCTTAATAAAATATTTATGCTGATGACTCTTCCGCGGACTTCAGAAGAAAAGCCGGAAGCATAGCTTGCTGTAACAGTGGCACCATTAATTTCATGATTAATCTTTAGAAAATCAAATTCAAGTAGTTAGAATTCCTGTGTTTTCCCTAGGAGACCCTGAGGAGAAGTAAGGGCTTAACATAACCCTGCCAAGCTATAGGTTTTGGATATGGTAACAGACATCAGACTAAAAGCTTTAGGGAAAAAAAATCTCTAAATGACAGAACAGTAACAAATACAAGCCAGTAGTATAATTAACAAAGTAGTTTCAGTAGTACAATTATCTAGGTCAAAATCCCCAAGAAATCCAGTAATTCCCTGATACTGGCCTAAAGTTAATGTCCAGGTGTGCAATGGCTTACACGCTCACGGTGGTGAGGCAGGTTGGCAGGGAGCAGGGCACAGCTCTGTCTTTGGATGAGTCACTTGGATCAGCCAGACTCCGGGCATTCTGAATTTCCTTGACTGTCCTCTTTTGCTAAGTTGCAGAAGCACTGTCTGGACTTGGTTACACATATTCATATCCCAATAAATCATTTAGGTAAATTTAGCAATATAAGAGTCACTTCAATCGTAAGTAATACTACTGTAGATAAAAACCAGGCTCCCCACTGACTGATGTGGGAAGAAGTGAAGGTAAGGCAGAAAAATTAAATGTTTATGGCTTATAATTTGTTTTCAGTTTTAGTATTTCACCAAACAGTGAAACACTTTTCATGGTGTGCTTTTCAGCTTCAACTCAACTGGTCTGGATGGAAGCATTTTTAACATTTATTAAATGTAAAAAACTTTGTACATTTAAAAAACATCTGAATGTTAGGCTGTAACTTTTTTACCATAAAACTATCCAGATTTCCTGTAATTTCATTTTTTTGTATGTGTTACTGCTATATGTATAATTTTTACCTGTCAATATTCACTCCAGAAGCTTAATTTTTTGTGACCTTTTGGTTTTTTTTTAATCTATTCTTCCTTTTTGTTATAATAATAATAATTTGTTGAATTTAAATATCTATGATATTCCATGCATTCCATACTGTTAAAAAACCCCAAATTTTTCCAGAAAAATATTTTTCCTGAACGATACATTATTAGCCATTTCTGCTTCTGTAAACTATAGATATAATTGGATTTTTTTTAGACACAGTATAATAATTTCTCTTCATACTTATATAGTGTTTTTTGCTGCTTTATGTAGATGCTCTGGTAAAAACTGTTCACTACACTAGTTGAGATGGTATGCTATTATCCTAGATAACATTTTAGAAGTCTTTAATAATCAGTTGCTCTTTTCCATTCTTTAGAGTGACACACCTATGATGCGGGTCATCCCAGAATATTAGGCTCTGAAACCATCACACCCCAGGAGGAGGCTGACCCTGAGGCTGGCCCCGCCCCTCGGGAGGAGGGTCACGCCCCTTGGGAAGGCCACGCCCCTGAGGAAGAAACCGCCATCTAAGCCACGCCTCCTTAGGTTAAGCCACACCTCCTGGGAANGCTCCTCCCCTAATCCCACCCCCCTTCAATAACGGCTGCGCCCAACGTTCGGGGCTCACTGTAGCCTAGAGCCCGTTGCGTTAATAAAGTGGCTCTGGTTCAGTGAGTCAAATCTGGTCTCCTTCGTTTCTCCCGTGATGCCACTGTGGTCGGTAGTTGGGTCTGGTGCTGGAAGTTCTTCACTCGAGGTTTTGTCTGGACCGCCTGCTATCCGGCGCTCAAGGGCGGACCGCGACATCTGGCGCCCGAACAGGGACCCTAGGCCCTCCCCGAAGAACGGCTGCACGCCTGAGAAGAACATCCCTCGCCGGAGACGCCTCATCAACCACCGGCTCCAACCCCCAGAAGGGCACTGGAGTCAGAAGGTCTCCGCTGCGGCAGTCGTCAGCTGGAGGACCTAGCAGCAGCAAGAGCGCCCCGCGAGGTGAGGCTGTGGGCTTCGCCACCAGCTCGCAGCCGACCCGAGCAAAGGACCTGAAGGACGGCATTCCGCCAGCCGCCCTCAGACGACCTGTGCCTGCTGCTGCCCCTCGTTCGGGAGTCGTACCGACGACAAGAGCGGACTCCGTGAGTAGCGCCAATCATCGGCAGATCTGATCCGGTCGCGGCAGGAGGAAACCGATCAACCGACTTCAGCTGGACGCTCCCAGGACGCAGCAGCGGCACTGGCGGCGGTGGTGTAAGTCTCCCCGGGGGCCCCTCCACCTTAGATTTATTTTCGATACCCTTTTACTCGGTTGGTCTGGGCAGGAGTTTCCCTTAGAGCAATGGGTGGGACCCTGAGCTCCGAAGAACTAGATTTTTACACCCAAGTTAAATTTCCCCTCAAGTTATATCAGGTTAAGTTTTCCAAGTCGATCCTGAACAGTCTAATACACTGGCTCTTCAAAGAGTTCAATGTCCGTCCCCAGGACGCGACCTCGCTCACCTTCTGGGCTAACACCCAGAGGGAGATCGAGGCGCGGCTTGGGAGACGTGATAAGCGGGCACAGAACTTTGCCCAGCTCGCCTTTAACATCTATGGGGCGATGGAAAAGGAGAAGGATCGACTTGGAATCCCCAGTTCTCCCTCGCGTCCCCAGTTCTCTTCTTCCCTCCCTCCCTCCTCTGCTATCCCCGCTGCTTCAAGGCAGGACACGACGGGAGTAGCCCACCGATGCGCGCCGGCTAGCCACCTGCAGTCGGACTGCCCTCGCGAACTGCCTAGCCCCGCTCGAGGTAGGACTGATCACCCTACCCCGAGCACCCTGAAACGTGTCTCCTTTGCCCTACCTTCCCCATCCCCTCCCAAGCGGCCCACTCCCATATTAAAAAAGAGACCCGAGCGTGGCAGCCCGAGGCCATCTCAGCCCCCACAAAATGGCGGACGGCTGAGGGGTGAAGATGGCCGTGAGGGGTATTTCAAGCTTTTCCCGCCTGCTCCTTCTTCCCATAATACCCCTTTTCCCGCCTCTTTGGAGGACTCCCTCCCCTCAGCTTCCCCTCACTACTCCCCCCCACCTTCCCTG
>VWZT01010026.1:311-70217 GCA_013397055.1 Pachycephala philippinensis
CGACTTCTCCGAAGTCAGATTCTAATTTGCAGCTTCGCGATAATGCAGAACTGATTTCTGTTAGTAAGAGGAGGAAGGGCTTTGAAGCATAAATGTCCTCTCTGTTTTTCTAGGAGAAAGTAATTTTGTCGTGGCTTAGTCTAGGTGATAAATTTCAACAGTTACATTCAGCGCCGTGGTGTTTGCAGCCCACATTTGTCGTCCATATGTATTAATTGATAAGTCCATTTCCTTATGAACTGCCCGTATTTCGCCTGTTTAACAAGTGTGCTAGTATTCAGGATGAAAGCGAACTCCTGCCCGTGGTGAAGAAGTTTAAGTACTTCAGAACACATTTCAGCTTTAACATGTACTCGCTGGGTCTTACTAGTGTGTGTGTGTAGGCACTACAGTATGACATAATTTTGATGTGAAGATGACAATTTCTTCTGGATCTTTTGTAAGGCTTTCTCTAATGTTGACTCTGTTGTTTAAGAACTTAATGTTAACATCCAGGGACCTAGTTTAATGATGCCTTACAGTTTGGCTAATCATTTAAACCTCATAAAAAATGCGATTCCTGTTTGGACTTTGGACTTGTGTGTTGTTTTCAGTTGTGACTTATGTCAGTCAAACCTCAAGAATATTTTTTAAATGTTGACTTATCGTGGGAGTACCGTAATAAGAGCTGTTTTCTAGACCAATGTTCTGTTTATATGTATTCTCAGCAATTCACATGGATTTTGGCCTGTTCCTAGGGCAGTGTAAAAATACTTATGGTGTTGTTGTGCAGATAAGAAATGGCTCCGTACTTACAGAAGGATTAGCAGGAAATCATAAATGCTTTGGGGAAGGGGAATGATGTACAAATTTTAGTGAGTGCCTTGTCTTTTTATAAACTCGTAGCACCATCTTTGTTTTTATCAAGTCATGAAATTATAATGTACTGTATATTGTAATACAGTTGTATCCAGTGTCATGGCTTTCAAGGAAAACAGAGAATCTGTATCAGAATATGTTTAAAACAGTTGAGTCTCATGGTGATAGCAAGTGGGAGTTAAGCTTGACATTAGAGGTGCAGGAAGGTCAATGTATATCGCATCAGTGCTGAAATGCTGCGTCCATCCTTGGTAGTTGGTCCCACAGCAGCAAGGACAGAGCAGCTGTGGAATTTTTTTCCTTTTCACATGGACAGTTCTGCTTACTTTTAAGTACCTGCATTTGAGTAAATCAGTGTATTGAGTCTGTATGCAAGTTAAAACACTTGTAATTGCTCTCTGATATTTGACTAGGAATGTTAACAAACCTTAGAAAATACTAAATGCCATATGCTTTTCCCTTCCGTATTTTAGTGAGATAGTCAACTTTGAGTTTATTTTAAGTGCAGTTGAAAATACGTGACAACTTTAATAATGATTGTGTTTCAGAAATACCGTATACAATTGCTCATGTAGAGTATCTCAGTAATTCTGTATAGTGTGTTACCAATAAACGGATATTAGACCAAGTACTACTTTATCAGGCTGTTTAAAGAATTTAAAACATCTATCTGCCCTCATTTTAATATTGATTTGTTTTAGCTGGAGGAGAGAGACTAATTTATATGTGAGTAACAGAATTACACATTAAATTTGTCTGGGCAGCTGTTGCCAAGATATTTATTAAAAGGCAAACTGAAAGGCATAATTCAAATAATGTGTTATGGGGAGGTTTTATATTCTGTTTTTAAATACAGGTAGTTGTACTTTCTTGTAAGGATCTACTGTTAGTTAGAAGATACTGTGCTTGCTCCGAAGTCCCCCTATCAGTCTGTTTGGTATTACAGTTACTTCCTTTTAAATAGATTCTCTGTTTCTGTTTATGCTGGAAGACCTTCATGAGCCTCAAAATGAAGCTGAGAAGGAAAACTGACTGCTGTTAAATTACAGATGTAAATATTACCTTTTTTTTCTTTAAGCTCTCAAACATTCTTCTTGTCAGGTAGTAGAGTGAATATTTTCACTAAAAAGCAGTGAAGGGTGTAAGCTATCTTATATCACTGCAAGAGAAGAAGGGAGCTGTTTTACTAGGAATTGCAGCTTCAACATAATAAAGCACTTCAGATCTCTTATCCCATATATATTGTTTACTGTCGGTATATTGTTTTTGTTTATAACAGGATCCAAATAGTGAGTTCAGTGATAACTGTAGTGTGATTTCTTGTAGCCTGGTGGAAATCCATGGAGGCAAAGTGCACCTCCTTCTCTGTGACCTTTAACGATATGCTTTTGAATCATCCAGACCTCTTAGTGATGTTTGTGGCTGAAATTGGTGTAGATGCCTTATTACTTCCCCAAGTACAGGATTAGTTTACATTGCTGTAATCATGTTTTTATAAAGAAATAAATGATTCAGTTCATCTCTTATGTGTGCAGTAACCACACACTGTGTGACTTCCATGAAAATCAGGTGCTTGAAGAGGCATGTGCTAGATATAGCTAGCTGCAAGGCAACCCTTGAAGATGTTTATACTGTGTTTTTCTGCAGTTGCTGCGTGGTACATGCTAGAGACACCCAAGTCACACTGTAAAATAGAAGTTTTGTCTGTATGTACAAGTGTACTAGTAAAAGCTGATCAGTTTCAGCTCTGTTTATCAATTTGTAGCACCTTTGATGACTTTAAAGGAGGACGTGAATGCTTTCAACAGAGCACTGGGAGCTGGAGTGGGAACAGAGGGGGAGCACCTACAGTGACAGCACAGCATGGCCAAGGATTTTTCTGTCACTGAAATGCTGACTTTCTCTGTTCATGTCAGAATGTAGCTAAGGTAAAAAAATATAGCCTATTATTGATCTTGGCTATTCTCAGCTAAGGTAAAATATAATTCTGTATTTTATCCAAGTCCCTAATGCTTGGTGCTTATAACCATGTGTGTAAATAAGCCACCAAATTTTCTGCTTCCAGTTTGAGCGGATGCTGCGGTCAGACAAGATTGCCTTTTTACCTCTTCTGTGCTCTGTGGCTTGGGAGTACTTTTGGAAGAGGGTCACCCTCTACCATGTCTGATTTTTATCACTCTTAGTTATTGCAAATGGTAGGGTTCTGCTTAAATGGTCTGATCTGGTATGGCAGTTTCTTTGTTCCTGTGCAAAGTAAATAGATTGTAACTAACTAATCTGGAGCTTTCTGTCTCATTGGATTTAGTGATACTAAAGGTTCAGTCTCTACTGTCACTCAGTGGAGTCTAAGTACTGCTCAGTGCAATACCTGTGTGTAGACATGTGCAGTCATACCTTACCCAAAGGTCGAACATGTAGAGCACAAGATTTTAAGACCAGTTTTTCCTTCTGTATGATGGATTTGAACTTCACGAGACCTTTTAGTGTACTAACACTTCTAGAAGTAATGGTGCAGCTGTGCAGAGATTTATGCTGCTGCAGGGGAGCATGAGGCAGGAGTAGAAACAAGCATCTGGGGGTGGAGTGACTGTGAGAATGCTTCTGTTGGCTTTCAACGGCTTCCAGTATTGGCGAAACTTGGCTTAAGCTTGTTTAAAATACAAATTATACGTTGCCATGTAGCTGTTCTTTAAACAAACTTGTAAAGCTAGTTTTCAGCAGAAGTGGTGATAAGAGGACAGATCTGGTTTGAGTTCTGAGTTTCTAAGGCTAATCTGAGTGTTCTCAGAGGATTCTCTGCAGAGACCTGAGGGTCATCTTAATTTACTTTTTATCTGCTATGTGCTCACTTAAAGCTCTAGAATTACAGTTCATTCCTTTGCTTAAGGCAGAGTGGACAGAAAGCCTTTGAAAGGGCCTCATTACTTGTCTCTGTGTGACTAGGAGAACGTGGTTAAGTGGAGAGCTGCTTTCTGTTACTGCCCTCGCTTCTTATCTTCACCCGGCGGCTGAGTGTATTGCCTGCAGGGTTGTTTCCACTTTCCAGTCTCACAACACTGTAGAACTGGAGAATTCTGGTCGGTGCTGAAGTGTCTTGATTATTTTTTTCCTGTATGTTTGGAGTTTTGAGGGTTTTTTGTTGTGTTTTGATTAGGTTTTTTTGGTTGGTTTGGTCTGTTTCTTGTCTTGTAGGTTTTGGGTCTTTTGTTTCAGTTGGGTTTTGGGGGTTTTGTTTGATTTATTTTGTTAGGGTTGTTTGTTGATGTGCTTTTAGAAGATCAGTTTTGTTGGATCTTGGCTGAAAAATATCCAGAAAAAACGGCAGCTCTATTTACTTGCTGCTTAAGAGTAACTTGAAATTGGGAATTACTTACCTTCAGTCTGGAAACTGATTAAATAGTTTTCAAATTGTCTTAATAAAAGCTGATAGAAGCATCCCTCCCTCTCTTTTTTGGCTTATAAATGTCCTATTGTTTTGATAGTTCAGCATGTGATGATTAAGGATTTGAAGGTGTTTGCAAATTTTCTTTAAACTCAGAATGCCATGGAGTATTCCCGTTTCTGAGATTAAACTGGAATTCAAGTCAGTCTACCTTTGTTTCACACTGTCTCCATAGATTTCATTTGTGTTCCGAAAGTGTAAACTATTCACATCATTCGTGGAAATATCGCATAATACTGTTTGTTCTCATCTCTCTTGTCCTAGTATTCTAATTGGTAGTGAAATGACTGCTAATATGATTATTATGCTGGACAACTTGAGATAGATTTCACCCTGCTGTTGGTACTACAGCTCCTTGTAACTTACCCAGGGTCACTGTGGAAGGTGGAAATAGAGTGCTGGGAAGTGACTTGCATCTGCTTGACCTCACTGACATCTGACCACATCTGACATTTGTTTTCTGCGCTCTTCTCCATCCTCTTCTTGAGCCTCCAGTCATCTTGCTTTTGAGCAAACTGAAATGAGTTTTTACTCAGCTGTCAGCAGTGATGATCAGGTACTTCACCCTCAAAGGTGTGCATGTATATGTTTCATTTCAGTAGTTATTTCTCTGAAATACCCTCCTACATCCTGACAATTTTTGCTGTCCTGTATAACTATCATGTTCTTATCTCCACGACTGTTCCTTTCAGATGCTGAAAGATCTTGGTGTAAATATTTAAAATGCTGGAGGGGAAAAAAAACCCTAACCCTAATTTGTGATAACAACAAATTGAGAAACGGTTCTGGGGTTTTTTAGACAAATTGTTTTTGTTAACTCCCATTCTACTGCAAATAAAATTATTTTAGTAATTCTTAGTATTCTTTAAAAGGGAGGCTTCTAAGCTCAGTGGATGATGTTTTGCCTTCAGATAATATTTAAGTGTTCTGCATTTGGAGACGTACACAAAAATGTAAATGTCTGTCAAAGGTGTGGTGAAACTTGCAGTGACATCTAGTTTGCAATTCATGTACAGTTTATTGAGCTTGTCATATTAATACGCTCTAGCAGGCTAGTGTTTGTTTGCTGCCATGGCTAAGACAATATTCTAATTGCTTTGAATTATGATGGTACTTTTAATTTCTGGTTGCTGAATATATAGTTTGAAAATTCTTTTGTAGTCAGTGACAGTTTCTCAGTTTACCAATATTTTAATTTTTTTTTTCCCACGGTTTTAGACTGTGAAGTTGCCAGGTCTGATACTAATAGTCCTTTCAGCTTTTTTCCTCTGGTTGCATGTTTTAACTTTACCACTAGATCTATAATTAGTCTGAAATGTTTATTATTTCACTAAAGTAAATGCCTCTACAGAAGTCTAGGCTACAACTACAGATTTCTTTGCTTAATGTAAGAAAATACTGCAGTTTTGATTAGTATGGAAACTTGCTGAGACAGTGTTAATGCATTCTTAAAAACTTGGAAAGGATCTTCCATGTTAAGGATCTGTACTGCATATTAATTTTGTTAGATTATTCATATAAATAAAACATAGGGGGTGGCTTCTGTAGTTGTGTAAAGTTCTTTCACAGTTCATACTTGAAATGGAAGTGTGGAGAGCTGTTTTTTCAATTGTGTGGAGCTGGATGGAGTTTTTCTTAAAACTATACTAATATGCATAATTTTTAAAAAGATTATTCAGTAATGCCTGCATATAGGTCCAGAAGATGACTTTTTCTGTAAAGATAGAATAAACATTAATTTGACAGGGTTTTTAACTGTAAATTCTGCATTGATTTGTAATGAACAGCTTATTACAGTAGATCTCCTGATCTCTGCAGGCAAATCGAATGCCCTGGCCTGTAGAAAGTGCCAGGGCTTTGGGGTTTCTATTAGGTTTTCCATGGTGTGGAAACTATTTCTATAATGCCCAGTAAATGCAGCCAAGCTCTTCACTATCTGCCTGGCAGGGGTGACTCCTGGATTCTGGCAGGGTCATAGTAACCAGGATAACTCGCTTTCTCTTTGAACCTCCAAGGTTAGGGCTAGGACTGGTGACCTGGTACGTTCTGCTCCACACAGCCTTGTTTACACACTTCCTCAAACATCTTCCTAAAATTAACTAAGAGCTAGAGTTTGTTCCCTGGAGAAGAATTTACTCTTGCGTTGCAACTACATGTTTCTTACTCTTCTCAGAGGCTCTTGGGAGGAAGAGCAGGGGTACATGGAAAAGAGATCTTAAGGACATGCGGATTGTTCTGTATTTCCTTTATGCCAGCATTACAAGAAGAGGGAGAAGAAGCTCCCACTCCACCTTCCCCCAGCCTTATGGACAAGAAAGCATGAAAGGAGACACCTTAAGCCATGCAGAGCTTTGGCAGATAGCAGTGCAGGTGGCCTTCAGGGCTGTCATTTTAGAAATGCCTTGTGCCAAACCAATACAGAGAAGTTTGATCTGCTTGATTTCTCTCACTATGAAGATTAATGTGCAGACTGATACTAAGTGCCCTTTTTTTGTGGTAAGAGGTCACATAATAAAATAATAAATACTTTGGATTAAACTAAGATGTCTTCCATCTTTTCAAAGTTGTAAGGTGCTTTCATGTAAGGAAGTGTTCAGTATTGTAAACCAACACACACTGATACACTCAGCAAATGAAGTGAGGAAAGATACGGATTGGCGAAGCCTTTGGCTTAGGTGATTCATGCCTGACCATTGCATTTGGTTTATGCCAGCATCCTCTGTTCAAAATGGTTACTGTTGTCACTCATTTCTGCTATATTGCTGGTAACAAAGGATTCAACTCTGAAAAAAAAAGCTTCTTCCTTATTGACGTACTTCAAAGCCTGATGTGTCCAAGTTGACTCTCTTAGGAATGGAAAATATAGGAAAAGGCTTAGAAAGCACCGGGGTAGTAATATAAAAAAATGTGAAGTGTTCCCTGTACCTGGGATGCTCATTATTTTAGCCAAAAAGAATTTCTCAGTCTGAGGGGGTTTTTTGTTCCACTAAAGGAGAGAAGTCAGGGTTTGCAGACTCCTAGACTCTCCTACAAATCCTTGTTCTTTTCTATGGTAGAAGATGGACTTCCCTTTCTGAAGAAAAAAAAAAATTGTTGGAAAGGTTTGATCTGAACATTGCCCAATGATATGTCCATGAAAAAGGTCTTGATGACATCTCATTCAAATGTTTACTGTCTGTTCCAAATAAAACAGTGACAGTAACTTTCCTTGGCTGTTGCTCTTTGGGATATAGTTTACTAATAATGTCACAAACCTTTGTGAAAACTCTGGCATATCTCGGAAAAATAGTGTCTTTAACCAAGCCTTAATTCATGATAGTAAACTAATGAAACTGCTTACTCTTCATCTTTCTAAACTCATTTGAAGTACAATTTCACTTGATCTTGAAATTGTTATTTATATTGAAAATTTTGAAGTATAGATTAGCTCTTTATAAAAAGTTAAGTGCACACATGGTAAGTGAAACACTGCTACTGTATGGTCAGATTTATCTTTTAAGCATGTGGTTAAGTTCCAGCATGTTCAGGTACAATGGTAAACCATCTTGTCCCGGTAAATGTGCTGAAGTATTTAATTCCCCTTGGTGTCTCAGCAGTAAATTAGTATGCTCTACTGTTTGCTTGTTCTGACCTGCTCTGAGTTGCATGTTTGTGGCAGCGTTTTACAGTTCTGCTGCTACTAGTGAGGATGCCCAGCAAAGCCAAGTGGAGAAGGAGAATTGCTTTGATATTTTGAAATCAGCTATGTATGAATTGCATTCCTTTATTTTAAAATTGACTGCAAATGAGAATATAGGTCCAGTGCCAGGGGAAGCCACTTGTAGACCCTGGGAATCAAGACTGCAGGGGAGAGCACAGCCAGAACTTTTGATTTTTGGCTTCCTTTCAGCCTGCAAGGTAGACTGTTGAGGAACTAGCAAGGGAAACTAGTAGGAAATCTGCCAGTTTCTATCATGTAGACAGTGTTCCATAGGATCTTCATCCAAATAGGTCTTTTACTTATTTGACAAATAATTTTTTGAAAGTATTTCTTCCCAGAAAGCAGTGTAGCTGTATGCATTTGTATTTCAACTGTATTTAATGTACTTGCATATGCATAAGTAGTTGAGGCCTAAATAGCCATAAATAGCTAGGACTTAGACAAAAACTCAGGTTTTAATCTTGTGAGTGAGCATCTAGCAAAAACCTTACACAGTGGTAGAGCCTTGTAGGGTTTATTGATAGTCTTTGTGAGCAAGTGTTCACTTCCTGTGTACGTACTATATTTGTGGTATTGGTACCTAAGCCTGAAATAAAGCAAGGCATTTATCACTCAGTAGGTGACTAACTAGTCAGGGTTTTGTTCAAAATATAAATCCCACTTCAGAGGGAAATCAGGACCCACATTTACCACTGTGCCTTCCTTGGAGTTACATGTGACTCTGTCAGGGTTCTGAGTGAGCTTTCTGTGAAGCAGCTGGCAGCAGGATGAAACTACTATAAAACCTGTTGTACTCACAGTGACTAGGTAAGTTTTCTGCACCTTGTGGCACTCAGCTACATAGAACTTTTTCCAGGACTTGTAAAGTTAGCAAGTTGGACTGCCTCTGATGCTTCAGGCACTATGTACCTCTGTAAAACTTGAGGGGAAAAAGAAGGGTGCAAGGTCTGGTAATGTAGTATGTGCTACAAACTGCAAGACCTCCTGACTGTAACAGAATCTCTACATAGAAATTTGTGTTTCAGTTAGCATGCTTAAGTTGCTTTTGCCTAGGTTATGCTGATAGTGTTTTGGTGCATGCTGCTTTGTTAAATGTCTAGAACTCATGGGTTTGTCATGATTAAAACCTGAATTCAATGGATATAATGGTGAAAGTGGTCAAAAGTAAGAATGTAACTGTATCTTTAATGTACCTAGGACCTTTAGCTATAAATAGCTATATTTAAGGAGCTGTAAGATTTTGAAAAAGAACTCAGTTTGTTTCATCCACCTTATTGGGAGATAATTCAGATCTGTTCCAGTAATGTTTGTAAGGGGAAAGAACACTGAACAAATTTACCTTCTCTGGTTAACATTGGTACAAAAGGTACATTAAGTTTCTCTGATCATAGAGCCAAAAGTGCTAAAGATCTGATTTGCACAACTAGTAAGTAGGCAAACTGGATTGGAACACAGCCAAAACCAGATGGAGGACTGATTTATACTATGGCAGCATTTTCAGAGATGTGACATGTCATCTACACGAAAGAGCTCAACTGGTTATGCTAGTTAGGACCAGCTGTGTTCTGACTCCCCACTGTGGGGAGAACATAGCTTGTGTTATGGGAGTTGATACCTTAGGAAGGACAGGCTCTTTTTTTCATGAAGTATTGTCAGTTAATCTCCAGTCAAGAAGACGCCATTGCCTCCAGATCTCAAAATATTTGTGCATCAGACATGATGACAAATAAATTTCTGATTTGGTGGAGGTACAGAACAGGTATATGGATTTTGCCCTATTGACTTTTTTTAAACTACTTGTTTTTGCTTGAAACTGCAAATAATTAGTGCATAAGCTGAAATGCAGTCAACATTTTCAGTGTAGTTTTTATTGGGCAAGGTTTTGGCATTTTTCTTAACTGTCAGTCTGTCTAATCTTTCCTCATGTTTTTTTATAGTCACTTCAGGGGAAGAAAAAAAACCTCTGTAGAACTTGCTCTTTTTTCCCCCTTAAGTTCATTTTAGAGAACCAACATTTCGCTTTATCTCCTGAAGGCCCAATGTATGCTTCATTGCATTTCTGAATCTCATTGTGAAAAGAGATTTTGCATTTTGATACTTAAAAGGAAATAGGAAATGAGACAATATGGGTCTAGCACTGTTACTCCCTTTCCATGTTCAAATAAATGGCATGTTTTTATAACTGGGAGGGGATGAAGCTGGCTCTCAGAAGGGAAGTGGTTAGTGTAGCTGGTTCTTACCATGGTGACTTTTGATAAGGATTTGTTGGGCTACTGTATACTTACTTGCACTTGCTAAAATAATCTATAATTATAGGATTTAAAATGCTTAACCCTTTCTGTGTAACTGCATTAGTTCTTCTGTAGTTGTGAGTGGGCAGCCAAGGAACAATTGAGAACTCTGCTATTCCATATTCATACAGCAGCTTGTTTCTAACTTTGTGGTGGTGCATGACTGGCTGGCTAATGCTTAACCCAGACATACTAAGCAAGTAGTGGGAAATGTGTCTTCTGAGAGGTGACCTTCCCTGTTGAGAGTATTCAGAGTGATACAGTTTGTGTTACGTATTTGAGTGTTCCTGAGGCTGACTATGCACATGCCTTTTGGTTTTCCAGGACAGGATTATGTGACTGTGTGTTCTTCACTGGTCCTGGGCTGCAATCAGGATAGTTCCAATGTTTCAAAGGCATGTTTTCTTTCTGATATCTGCATGAACTTGGGGCTCTGTCACCCTTTGCTTGTCCCAGGTTGCCTGACATTTTAATGTAGCAATTAATTCAATGGGTGACATCAGTCTTCAGCTTCTAGTTCACAGTCAGGTCACTCCAGTACCCAGTAAAAGATTAACTTGTTGAGAAAAGTATTTCCATAAACAGTCCATTAGTAAGTCACAAGGTCATGACTCGTTTCACATGCAGACTCTCCCAGCTATAGTTACACCAGTGTGTCCTGGAAACTAGTTTTTATTTCTGGGCTTTTATATATTATTGTGCTTTCACAATGATTTGAGAAGCACTTGCACACCTGTTTAAAGAAGTGAGACTGCTTTCCCAGTTACTTGTCCCGTATGAGAGGCTGCTACTGTTGTACAAGTTCTCATGGTAAGAAGTAAAATTAGTGTGAGATCTTTAGTGATCACAAATCTTTGCCTAATCTTTGAATATTTTATTAAAATTTACTAAGTTATCTGTGTGTTATAGAAAATGCTTTTTTGTTCTCTTTTTTCTTAGGCATTTGTCTTGTAAAGGTCGTACAGAATAGTATTCTTTTGGCTGTAAAATGAGCGTATTGCAAATGTGTTTCAGTGATGGTGGTTAAACTTCTAAGACACCTGATCTTGCATTGATTATACGTAAGAGTGCTTTTGTAATCTCTTAATATGTGGAAATGCCATTCCACTGGAACACCTTCTAGAGTTGCAAGAGGTATGGACATCTTTCCCCCATTTTTCTTCCTTTAAAGTAAAACTTACATGGTGTAGCAAAGTAAAGAAAATTACATTGGGTTACGAATTGTAATAATCAGACAAATTCTGGGATGGAATGATTACTGTGTCCTGTTAAGTTGTTTCAGCTAAGGTTGAAAGTCCTTTTATAGAAGTCATAGCACAGTGGGGTAATCACAAGTGGAACTATTAACTCGTACAGCTGCCACATTGCTCAGACCGCTTGATAATCAATCACCTGTTTAATTTGTTGCTGCTTTACCATTTCATGTGCTGAATCAGTGCTGATGAGTTTCTTGGTAGCACCTCAGGGAATTCAGATTCAGTTGTTACCTATTTCCTTTGAGTGAAAGGTATTTCCTCTATAATAAGTGGGGTAATTGACCCTTTCTTAAGTTGATTCAGTGAAATCTTGGGCTTTTATTTCCCATATTTTTATGATTTCCATTACCATCACTTCAAGTTATAGTCCTAGTTTGCGTTTCTTATCTTTAAATGTGTTGCTTAAAAAAAAACAACACTGTGGTTTAGGCTATACTGATTCTTGTATGGATTCTCATTTTAAATCCTCAAACAGACTACAGAAGTGTGGACAACACAAAACTGACTGAGATTTCACTTACAATTGTGCACCCATGAAACTTGAAGGAAAACTATTAAGGCAGATGGGACAATCACATCTATCCAAAGAAGAATTGATGTTCTTGAATATAATTAGCTCTCCATTTTCTTTCACTTAATTTTGACTAAAGGCAGTTATGGCTGCTGGCAAATAAATGAAGTCACTTTAAAATCTGTAGATTGGTCCAATCAGTCTAATACAAAGAGTGAGGAGTTTGCTTCAGCAGGAATTAAAAAATAAAGCACAAGGATAAATACTCTTTTGTGTTGTGCAATTTAGCTTTTTACTTTCTAAAGATACTTTAACATAATTGTGTATATAGAGAATTACAGAAATCGGTTCTGGATGAGTTGTGCTTCATCAAATCAAAAAAGGATTAAATGAGCTGGGCTGCCTCACCTGTGCCTTAAGTACTTGCTGGTACTTGAATAGACTCAGAAACCACATTAAAACTTCATACTAGCAAATTCTTCTTGGCTTTTATTTATTTATTTTTTTTTAATACCCAGTTGGATTCTCATTCATTTTTATTGTGAACTTTTCTTCCAAAGTAACTGTCATATTCCTTATTAAGTGATTTGGTTTTGGTGATTTTTTTTTTTAAATACTGGAGTTTTAAAACACATTCTTGTCTTGTATTGCTGCTTTCTAGGTTGATACACTTCTGTGTGAATGTTCATACAGAAATGAAACCTCACTTTAGTTACTAAATAATTTTTTTTAAATTTAATTGTAATTTTTTTTATTACATTTTTAATACTTCTGGATTTCTCATGTTGGTATTTGATTTATGTGTTTTCTGGAGATGAATGCCTCTTCTGTTCTTTTTTCTTTACTGTGCTGTCTTTAACGAGAACTGCTTATGCAGAAAGTGAAGGTTGGTTTTGAATACAGCTGAAATACATATTTAGTTACTTAAATGTGAAGCCTAAATTTGGACATGGCTTTGGGAGGCTTGAAATTTTGTAGAAAATGAAACTGCTCCTTGGATACTTTCATATGAAGTGGGAAGCTATTTTAATGTGAAGGCAGGGAAGGGAACAGGAAAACAGTCACTAGTAGTCTTGCACCTTTTTCAGAAATGTAGTGCCCATTTTATTCCAAAGCTGACAGTGGGAACAAAGCACCGGAAGAGTGCATTTATCAGCCAGTTTGCTCCAAGTGATGTGGTTTATTCTGACTTGTTAAGGATTGAGTGCACAGTATTAAATATTATTTACATAATTACTTTGAAGTTGGAAGTAGTTAAGAATCTTCCAAGAATAATGCAGAAAATTTGCTTTTCTCAAAATATGTATCTTGCTTGAGGTGCTTTTGGTTAAAAGTCTGTGATGAGAACTGGCTTTCATCTACCAATTTGAGCCAATAAGTTTTGGTGTTTTGCCTTTTTTTTTTAAGGTTGTCATTTTAATGGACCAGAGTCTGTTGTTGCATGAAGAGATTATAAGACCGTTTTTGAACAGAAATAGAAAATTCAGTCAATGTTAGTTTAACCTTCCCTTAGAACCCTGAAATAAAATGAAGTGGAAAAGCTCTGGAAACCAGATTAAGACACACGTGAAAGCACAAAATGCACTTACTGCCTTTCTAATTTTAGAGCATTGTGGTGGTCAAAACTATATGAGACTTCATGAGAAACTGGTAATAAATTGAAGTAAAAAAACACTGATGTGCATTAGTTTCAGAAATTCCTGTGGAAACAAAGCAGAAAGAGTATCTTGGTGAATTAAGTGCTGTGAAGTTGCTAGGTATAGAACTTTTTGGTTAGTTCTTAATTGAAATGACAACACTTGCAAACCATCAATCTGTTGGACCTTTTGTAAGACAAGATGGTTTCTCAGACAGCCTTGAAACTTGTAGTCTGTGTTGGTAAGGATTTGTGTCTGCCAGTGGGATGTGGAAAGGAAAAGAGTTGGGGCTTGGCTTTACTGAAACTCTGGACCTCTTCAGCATTGTCATTTATGGCCTGTTCTTCTGTGTTTGCCTTTGTTGGTATTTCAGGTATTTTCCATTTGTTGTTCTTCACTGCGCTAAACAGTAGGCAGAAAATTAAGGACAAAATATTTCCGTAGTTAGATTCTGTACTAGATTTTGGGAGGTGGGCTTATGATTCTGGCTTCTTACCTGAAAACTCAGACACCCATGCAATGCTTATTTAAATAAAGTTGTTCTTGTAGGTGCAAAGTTGTATAGATTTCTTTCAAACATAAGATTTAAAACTAAGGGCATATTCTTTCCTTATTACACCTGTGTTTCAGTCTAACAATTAAGTTAATAAATTTTCTTTAATAGTGTCTATTACCAAGGAGGCCCTGAAAAGTACCTACATACTTAGACCCCAACATTAATACCAGCATAGGTCTAATATATTTTAATTGTATGACGATTTAACTATGTTTCACACTAGAAACCGTGCTTTTAATGATCAAATGAATTTGTGAAACAGTGAGGGGGTATACAGTAGAATATCGTAATTTGCTTAAAATTGTACTGACTGGTGGATATATGAAATGAGAAAAAGATTCAGACAAAGATAACATTTTCTTCCCCACACCCCTGCCTCACCCCCCAGACACTAGTGCCACTTGCACACTGTGAAACTGGAAATAAGTTGTAACTTGAACATCCAGCTGCTAGTTATAATCTCCTAAATTAGATGATGTTTTCTTTACTGTACCACTTTCAACTAAATGTATTACATGTGAATGACACAAATTTCTTTTGCTGTAAAGATAATAACTAAGGATAAATATTTGCATTTTATGAACTGGAAAACAATTGTCCCTAGAAAAAAAAGGCAGATTGAGGGTTTTTTCCTCCTAGATGAATCTTTAAAATTACTGCTATAAAAGTCTTCTGAGATAAATTACAGGTAACAAGTACCTTGCACTTTTTTTAGCTTACCTCATGCAGCTGAATCTTTAACAGATGGTGAGTTTGCTGTGGGCTTGATGCAAAGTCAAGAGGTAACACAGAACAGTCCCAGCGAGTGTGTTCTGCAGTGCAAGAAAACAAAGTCCTCATCTCCAGTGAAACACTTCCTGTTGTGTTCTTAACAGCTCTATTGTAGTAAATTGTTTATTACTTAAACAAGCCATCTAAGGAGAAGCTGAACTGTGACATTGTATAGTAAAATTCAGTTCTGTGCTGATCATATCTTATAAGTTTATTTAATTATGATGTACTTCAAGTCAACTGTACTTCAATATTTGGAACAATTTAATGCAAAAGTCATGTAAGACTAAGTCAAACACACATTTCCCTTTTCTGATTTTTGAAACAAACTGCTGTATTTTTACTTTGTCTGACCATTTTAGTTTTCTTAATGTAATAATCAAATTGCTTTTTAAAACGTGCTCAGATGTTTTAACAGCGCTTGAAAGTAACTGCTGTTTTTCAGATATCTGCCTCTCATGAACTGAGTTTCACAGAAGTTTTTGCAAGCAGCAGTGAAAGAAAAGAGAAGGGTTTTTTCATAGTCAGATAAGAGAAACCGAAAGCGTGCAGCTGACTTTGGCAAAATGCTTTTTTGTTTCCCGGTTCAGCAAGAGAAGGAGTCTTTACGAAGCTTTCTTAAACTTTTATTAGTAATTTTCTTTGTCTTAATGCTGTCTCTGTTATGACAAATACCACTTCAATGTTTGTGTTGAATTTTCTGTTTCAGAGAGATTATGAGAATGCATCTTTCTTGATCACTGTCTGGTCATGTTCTGTCTAGGCTTTGGGAAGAGACTGCCTTTTTATTGTAGATTCCCTCAGAAATCTGGCGTGGGTTTTTTTTGGTTTTGTTTATCTTAAATTCTGCTGCCAGCTTCCCTTCATAGCTGAGGTTCCATTTCTAGTGTGATAATAAAACACTAGCACCATCTGGGTACAGTAATCTGTTCCTGTCTGCCTGTTAAATGCTGAAAAAGTGACAGTCGTTTTGATAGCTTTGCAAAGCAGGAAATTACAGACTTCTTATGCTTTGTCAGAAACTTCAATGCCTACAGCAGGAAGAGCTACTGGGATCCCAAAGAACATGTTCCAGAACACAAAGTGTTTCTGTTTTTACTGTTTGGGAGGAAGCTAACTNTTTAGTAATTAAATAATCTTCTGAGTTCTTTTTGTATAATTTAGAAATCATTTTTTAACATGCCAGGTTGCAAACAGACCTTATTTTTAAGGTCTCCTCTTCTGGGTTGTATATATATGGTAACACTGACAGATGTGTTTGTTGAATGTCTCCTGGCACAGACAGCTTCCTTTAGAGTTTTAACATAAACCGTAGTTGTAGTTTCTCCTTCTTCCATCCCCAAAAGGTCGCTTGGGTTTTTCTCTCTGCCAGTTTGATTTGAGTAGAACTTTCTCATTGAATAATCCATTGGATAATTCTTACTGTAGTTTAAATTTGGTTTTATATAATGGCAGTTCTGGTGTAACATTTTCTGAACATTGAAACAGTGGAATTTCTTGTATCATTCTTGTGTAATAATGCTGATAGTGTGGCATGAAGTCAAGGACATGCAATGTCTTCTGCCTAGAGAAGTCAAAGACCTTTTCAAGATAAATTTAGTCAAAGCAGAGATGAGGAAAGCAACGCCTGTATTTGTGGACCAGTGGGTTTTCTCAACTCAGGAGGGTACATGAGCACTCTCCTCTGTTTTGATGTGCCTGCAGGAGCAGATTTGATGATTACAACTCTTTTGTACTTGCATCAGAGTTTTAGAAGAAGCGGAAGGCTCAATGTATGTGTGTCTTTATGTAATTTTTTACAGTTACTGTATTTCCCAGCCTACAGTCTTTCTGATTTATAACAGTGGGGGTTTGTTCCCTGACCTACATTAGTTCACAAAGGTGGCATACATATTCAAATAAACAATGGGCATTTACCTCTAATGTGTATCTTAACGATATTCTTTACTGCAGTTATTTTCAACGTAAGGGTTTTTTTAGTCTTGTAGTGTGGTGAACGAACACAACTTTTACTTTTTCCCTGAGGTCACCTCAGCTTCTTTTAAGCCTCTTGGGTCATTTCCCATGATAAGCCTTCAGTTTTAAAGTGCAGTCTACATACAAACCAACAGATGAAAGATACAGCAGATAAAAAATAAATTGGACAAATTCATGTGGAGGTATCCTCCTCTCGTTCATCCCTGAAGCCACGCATTGGCTGGTGAAAGTGGGGGAGAATCTAGTGGGAGGAGTTGCTGAGAGATTGTTCTGTGTTTTTACCACAGCACACGCAGATAGTTGCAGTTTGACATAGGATGCTGGGCTGGATGGACTTGCGGCTTGGACTTACAAAGATGCTTCTATGGGGAGATCCTGTAGAGTGACAGACTGTGCAGCTGGGAGCCTTGTGAATGCACAGGGTCTGCGGTTCTCTGTAAGCTCTATTCTTGTGCTTAGTCATACTGACATGTTTCCTTTCTGTCCTGGAAATGTAGCATTTTCTTCCTACAATAAATAAGAAACAAAGGAAGTTGTTACTTTTGGGGGGTAACCTCTTGAACAGAAATCAGGGAAAAAAGGTAGTATGGATTGCTTTCAGTGTTAAGCTTTCTAATACATTTAATCTCATGTCTGAAGGTTATAACGTCTGCTGTCTTGCTGGGTTGAAGGAAAACAAATTTCAGCTTTTGGGGACTGTTGTTTCTGCTCTGGCAGCTTTATTTTAATAATAAGACTTTTTTCATCCTACAGTCTTTAGTGTGTAGTGTGTCCTACATCCTTTAGTCTTTAGTGCTACATGCTGTAGTCTTTAGTGTGGTAAATCTCATTTCTGCATATGGGGGATCTTCCCCATTGGAATAAATCTGTATTACAATGCATGTGTACTGTAAAAGAAGCTTGTTTGTCAGAAATGTCATCCTGTTTTATTTTCTTGGGAAATTGTTGGAGGACCACGTGAATTAGGTTAGAAATCAAACCCAGACCAGTTTTCCATTTTCTCCTCTCCAACTTAAAGTTTCAGAATATGTGGTGGTGTTTTGGGGTTTTTTTCTGAAGCCAGATCAGCATCAGTAGGGGTAAATAGAAATGAATAACCAAGGTAGGGAATAGGAACTCCTTAAACTGACCTTGTGTCTGCAGAGATGGTATATGGAATTGTTTCAACAGGTTACCTGCCTGAGATAGGATAGCTTCTGGCCCCTTCTTGCCTTGGATTGGCATAAATAGCTGTTTTTCAGAGCCTAGGTATTTAAATTACCTAATGTGTTTCTAGGCTTGTTACCACTTTAGTTCTAATGTTTGTACTTGATCTAAGAGTATTGTAGCAGCAAATTCAAGATTCTGCTTGCATATAAATATTTCAGGTGCTCTTTCCTGTTTGAATTTTTTTTTTAAATACTCTGTATGTTTTTTAATGCTTAAAAGGATCTTAATCTATAAATCTTAAATGTTTATGTCTGAGGTTGAGATCCATTACCAAATTGACAAAGTACACCCAGCACGTTGCCTTTTCTTTAATTGATACGGAATGGCAGAGGAAAGTAAGAAGAAATGAAATTTGTGTGTATTCCTTAAGTAGGTTTGCTTTCAGATGAATACTCTGAAAAAACATTTTAACTTTTTTGCTTTTCATTCCTCAAATTTTTGAAAGCTGCTTGGTAAAGAAATAAAAAACTTGCAGTTTTTACTTTTTCTGTGTTGTCACCTGGAATACTCTTTCAGTAACCTCTTGGAACCTCCAATTTACATGTTCCACGTGACATTCAGTTTGATAACATCCCCTGAGACTCATTTGAACTTTTTTTTACGGACTACATTATAATGTTAAAAATACCTTAATATCTCTGTCACATACTGCTTGTATATAGGAAGGTTTTAGAACTTTGTTGCAGCTTGCTGGAAGCTGCTTTATGTGGCAGAAAAATGTAGTACTTCTGATTTTTCTGTTTTATGATCTAGTTCAATTCTGGCCTATAGAGTAGCGTTCGTGTCGAATTTCTCCTCTATTGTATGAGTACATGATTAAGTTGGAATATTCAGAATAAAATTGTTGGCTTGGGGTTTTTTGAGACAACATTCAGCATTCCTACTTAGTTGATTTTGTGTTTTCAAATGAGCTAACTAGGGAAAATGTTGCATCTTGTTTTATGCATGACAGATTTTAACAGATTAATTACACTTTTTTTTTTTTCTTAATAGCCTAACAATATTTCATAATATATTGTATTTTAGAAAGTTGAATGTAAAAAATTTACCTCGGGAAGTAGATATTTTGAAGTGAACTGCATAGGAAACAAAGCTTTCAATTGTGGCTTCAGTTTGAAATCTTATGCTAGCTTTTTATGTCATGTCTAAGTGTGCCCTATCTTGAGAAGGGGAGCACAGCAGTCTTCATGGGTCTAAATGCACAACACACTGCTGTAACTACATTTTCTCACAAACACTTGAACTATGTTTAAGTGTGGCACTCAGCAGTAGCAGGGACTCCTGTCTGTGGTTTGCATCATCCACCCAGTGCTGAATTTTGTGTGATGCTGGTTGCACTGACAGCATTGGGTCGTAAGTTAAAAACCAGTCTGCTCTAAGAGATGAGGGCTGCAATTGTATTATGTCCCTCTAGAGCAGGTAGATGTGTCCATAAACAAGTCCCTATTTTCTTACCTTTTGTTGTTAAAGTGTTAGTTATTAATTAATTGTATGGAAACTATCTAAAATCCAGCATTTCTAGGGGGCAGCATAAAAGCTTAATACATAGGAAGACACAGGTAATGGATAAAACACACCTGTGCATTAAAGCATTCGGGTTAAAGTTTCCATGTAGAGAGAGACATATGATACACTTGCAGCAGCATACAAAGTTCTTCTGTCTTGCTTTAAAACTTAACAGAACTATGAAAATACTGTCCTGTACATAGACCTTTGTGTAGCAAGCTTTCTGCTAACATGTGGATCTTTAAAATGCTTTATGTGTTGATGGCAACAAAATGGAATATGAAACACATTTATTTCATGATCCTTTCATAAATGAGACACTTATACCAGGGATTAACACAGCAATGCTTTTCCCATATACCTTTAACTTGCCCTGTAAGTTATCTTCTTAACTAATAAACCACCACCACCCCAATAAAAAACAAACCATAAAACCCCCAAAATATTCCAAGTATGGTACATGTGAAACAGAAAATCAAAGTTCTGATATTTCTTTACTTTACAAAAACAAAAGCATGATGGGACAATCTTAATAAAGCATCTGCTATTCAGGACTGAAGCTTCTTTTGAGCTATTTTAAGTAAATTACAGAAATGTTTTCATTTCCACTGCTGCCTGAATCATACTCTCTAGTTCCTAAAAATGATTGTTAATCAGTTGGTGGAATAAGACCAAAATATTTGTAATTTAACTTTTCCTTATTTCAGATTGCTTCTTTCAAATGGATGGTACACCTGGCATATTAGTTTTTTACAGAGGCGTGCTGAGAACCGTGGAAAAATCATAGTTGGAATAAGGAAGTACTTTCAGTTGAGGATGTTTTTGAGAGTTGACTTCTGACCTAAAGGTATCAAGGACCAAATATAAATTAATAAAACACAGCCACATGAATTATACTATTAATCTCCAAATCTGCACAGTAAGGGAAGACATCTTAAAAAAAAAAAAAAGGAAAAAAGGTGGATGTTGACATTTGACTTGATTAGTTTATGTTGTAGAACAGATACTTCTGAATCATGGACCTGCATATTTCTCCAGGACTAATAGCTTAGTTAACAAATAGAGCAAAAATAAGACAGGCAGAGCTTCTCTGTACAAAGGTATAATTCTGAAATAAAGTCTGCAAATAAAGATATTTGAAAACCATGCTATAAATTTACTTTAGAAGGCTTTCTTAATAAGCCCAAATTTAATTACTTGAAATTCGAATTTCAGTACAGACTCACTTCTTATGTGTAATAGTGAAATGTCATCTTCCAGAGAGATGTTTACTTATATAATTTTCTCAAATATGTTTCATGAGAAGTTTGGAAAACGCTGGAATTTCTTTGCTTATATGTGAGGCTGAGTGATGTTTCAACCTATCAAAAATGTTGTCATTACAATGCATGAATATTTAGGCATTGTGAACCTTATGTGGGAACATCCCAGCCTTCTTCCATATATTGGGAATATTCATGAAAGGATTTTGCTATTATTATTTTAGTTTTCTAAATAGAAGTTTAATAATGTCTAAATATCAGAGAACTGTGCCATTAAATTTCAGAATTAATTTGTAGAGGTCAAACACAACTGTGGACAGAAGATGGATGTTTGAGGATTGTGTTGATGAGCTTACATGAGTAGTCCACAAAAGCCTAGTGTATAGTATTACAGAACAAACACAATGTTTGTCTTTTGGGCTATGTGGGAGAGCAGTTTAAAAATCTGAAAGTACACTTGTGTGGTAATGGTTTGTTTTTTTTCTTTGAAGCCATGGACTTCACTGAGTGCTGCTATCTCAGCTGAAGCAGTGCTTGAGAGTACTGCACAAATGGTTAGTAACTGCTTCCTATCTGTAACTTTCAGAGTCCTTTAGTATGGATGAGTTTCATGGCAATTCTTAATCAGCCTTTACTTGGTTGCTGGTTCACGGCTTGAAGTCTTTTCTTGCAGTTCTGCTTTGACTTTATTGTTGAAAAGTTTGGATGGGCACAGACTTGCTGCCAGCTACCCAAAAGGTGGTCTGAGTAGTTGTTGGTTTTAAGTGACTAAGGAAAAATACCTCTTAAATTGTAACTGATATCTTAACTGGTCATTGACATAAAGAAAATCATAACCTTTTGTCTTGAATGCTGACAGTCAATTTCTGATAAAGCAAGAAGTTTAATGGGCAGATACTTACAAAAAAGCATCTGTCGTCGTGCACTTTTTGAAGTAGTAATTACTGCATTTATGATGACTGTCAGTATTAAATATTTAAATCAAATCCCAGATAAAGCTAAATTTGAATTTTAAGTGCATCATTTTAATTCTGCTTCTTAAGTTCCCTTTTTAAGGATATCTAACAGGTGAGAGAAAGATCTTTATAATTGAAAACATGTCTCCTGTGACTGAAGTATACCTATATCTGTATATTCCTGTCCTCCTTGTTTCATGACAAGATAAATAGTTATCTTGTCATGAAACCCACTGAAAACACCTTTGTTGCTTGTCCTATAAACACTGCAGTAGTTTTCTCAATGAGAAAGTAAATGAGCTCTTTTGTAATCTTATTTTGTAGCTTCAGCAATGTGAGGCTGCTTCTTCAAAGACAAGGGTTATTTTTTCTTCTATGCTTGTGGGTTAGGATAAATGAAGAAGCTTTTTCTAAAGTCACTTTAATGTAATACCTATCCATGGTAATAAAGCAAGCAGTGAGTACTGCTGTTAGTATTTTTGAAATAAGTGTTTAACTTTTTATAGTTGTTTCAACTCCTTTGTATGCCCATAAGACTTGTGTTCCATGATTGCCTGTGCTTATTCCTGTTTTAAGTTTCACATTCTTTGTAAGTTTTTTTCCTCTTTCCCTGATTCTTCTGGATGAATTAGGAAAAAAAAGGTAAATGTAGGTACTCTGATTTTATTTAACAATAGTGTAATGAAGTTTAAGTTATTATTGTGACTCCTTCCCAGCCAAACCCCATTCAGTTACCTTTGGGAGGAGATCTGAGAATGTAGTAATGGACAGTAATTACTCTTACTCAGTTGTGCTGCTGATTAGAGGACAGTAAAATACTAACTATCCAGTTCTGGAAAACCTTCCTCTTCGAAAGGGTTTTTAACAGCAGTAGGAAATTGTTCAGCATTCTGCCAACCATACATACAGGTGACATGATCTAGTGTTCGTTTACTTGTTTTAAAATGTTACTATTTATGTTCAATATATTTTGTAGTCTCAAAGTCCTGTATGAGATTAGAGACAGATTTGTTCAAACTATCTTTTAAGTACATATAACCAGAATGTTTGAATAATGCAGTAGTGGGAGATGAGTAAATGTCCGTGTAGGTTTAGGGTTGTTCCACAGTGTGGTTTATTTTTTCCAATAGGACATATTTTTTAACCTTTTTGTACTGCCTTATATACAGATTGGCTTTCAGTGTGCAAAGTGGTAGTGTAGTCAGTACAGTGATGGTATTTTAAGAATTTTTGCTAAACAATCACTCCACACAATCCTGGAGGAAAGATAATATTTCTTAGAGCTGGCAAGCATGGGAATACTAAAAAGTGCTTGAATCAAAAATTGCCAAAATAAATGCAAGAAATTACAAGTAGCATTTTCTGGTGGACTGCTGAAAGGCAAAAGTGAAGGCACCACCTACTGCTTCCCACACAACATTTTGAATTCACATTAAGTAAATGCTATCTGGTGACTTTTTGCAGGAAGTGCAATTTGCCTTTTCTTTTTCTCCCTCCACTTACTACTTTTTCTGTAATAATTACTGAGGCCAGGAGTTTAGAGAACTCAGGATGGTGGTCACAGTGGGATGCCGGGAGTGCATGTGTAGAGCTGTACATTCTAAGCACTGTTTTTAATAAGCAGAGAGGTGACAGTTCTTGGTGCACCACAAAACCTGTGGCAGGGTGGGAATAGTCTGCTGGCAGTCAGTGTGCTAACTGAAATCTGAACATAACTAAGGCATCTTTATTCACCACTAGGGTCTCTTTAAGACTTAGCACTTCATGTCAAATACTTCTACTCTTTCATGAACCTGGACTTAGAAGGACCACATACATGTCACTAGATTAAAAATGAATTAATTTTGCTAGTTTCATTTTTAAGAGTGTTTCACAGATAGGAAAACTGATACCAGCTGACCTAGTAGTTCTTACTCTTACATTATCCCTCAAGTCCTGTAAAAAGCTTCATAGTGCTTCTAATTTCTTTTGCATGGTATGTCTTGATGAAATCAGACTATTCCTTTTCATATACTAGCATGTTTTGCATAAGTGCTGTATCCATCTATATAATTTCATTCTGATGCATCTTTCTAGATCTATGTAATACTATTTTTCTCTTACTATGGAGGTGTTTTATGATACTGTTATTCACAGTCGCTTGTGCACAGTAGAATGTATTGTGCCTAGGAGCCCAAGATTAAACGGTTAATCTGAAAACTCGAATGCAAAGGCCTTGTGATCAAATTTGGTTCACATAGAACAGTGTCTTTCCTCAAGTCACTGGTGACCTTAAGCTGGAATTCTCATAAAGTAATGCTCCTCTTGTGTTATGCTTTCACACTGCTATGTGAATGTGTCTGCAATTTGTAAGTCAATTTTTAAGCAAACACTGAAGATACCCACTTTCCTTTACCCAGACCCATATCATACGGAAATGAGCTCACTGCATTTTTACTGTAACAGTATGTAATTTGTAATTAGTATCAAGAATTACATTTTGTAAGGAACATGCATTACTATAAATTAATAACTTAAATACATTGTTATAAGTGAGATGTGAAAGCAGCAATGTTTTAAAATAAAATCTCAGGAATCCACTGAATATGATAGGAAAAAGCGGTATATTTTCAAGGAGTATACTTGCTGTCCTATATTGGCTTTCTTGTTTTGTTATCAGACCTATTTGGTTATTATGGAAAAATGTTTTTATTGCTTGCTAACTGCATAGTCTGGTTTTTTAAAATTTTTTAAAATTGTCTCACAAAATACTCTCTTCCTCATCCGGTAAGGTTCCTGCACTTATTTTCTCTTTATTCTGTAGATTTTAACGAAGATAAAACAGGAGTTACTGAGGCTGTATCATTTTTAGCCATATGCGCACAGAAGTTTTGAATGCCTTTTCCTGTATTTTTTTTTGTCATGGTAGCTTGTTGTTGTCTTGAAAAAATAAACATTTGCAATAGTAGCTGCCATTGTTAAAGTGGGTGTAGTTACTGTGGTTGGCCTGTGGGTAGATTAGCTGACAGATACCACCAAAAGGTCTCCTTGTTCAAAAGGAGACAGCCCTGTTCAGCACAGAGCCCTCCATACCTTCAAGGGCACTGCATCTGTGAGCATTAAGGAACTGCAGAACCTAAATCTGGATCTTCGTGGTGATAGCCAGTTCTCCTGTGGCTCTCTGCTGATAGAAAATAATGCTGTTCAATGTGTATCTACCCTAAGTGGGTGAAGGGTTTGCTAGGGTTGTATTTTTTCACCCATCAGTTACTCAGAATAGGCTTGCAAGGAATTTTTTATGTTATTTCTGCGCTGTCGGAAAGCTTTTTATGACAGTCAGAAATCTCTGTGGAAACATTCAGCCCACTTTGGCCTTTGAGCAAAATTCAGTGTATGCATGAATCTTCAGAACACAAGGCCTTTTTGAATGAGTCTCCGACTGTCAGTGAGCAAGACATATATCTCTTCAGCAAGTTTAGTGCCTGTTCAGTATAGCTTACTGTTTCTATATCATGATACCATACTAATAATATTAATTCCAAGTCTAACTTGGATTGATAAATATATAGACAAGAAATATGAAAAGAGGGAAAAAATAAAGCATAAACTTTAAAAAATGAGTACCAAATAACAAAACATAAACAAAAAAAACAGATTGGGATGCTTAGAATACTAGGGGCCTGCTTTGTGACTCCTAATTGCTACTTCAGTACAAATAATAAATAACGATAATAAATGGTTGTAACTATCAGCAGTGTGCACTAAGAAACAAATACAACCCTGGTGAGAAATAATGATTATCGTGAAAGCATGTCAGTTAGATCATTCTTCAGAAAAGAGCAGGAGGAGACCTGTTAAATTTCTTTCTGCATCTCTGGTCTCTTTCTGCAAGGCCAGACTAACCAGTCATTAAGACCTAACATTTGTAGAGGACGTTATGTTTCTTTTCTAGAAATAACATATATATAAGCCTTCAGTTTTTTCATTTGCTTTCTTTTGTTGTTTATGATTATACTTTGCTGAGAGAACTTTCCAGCAGTAATCTCTGAACATTTGGTATCTGCTGATAATTCTGCCATTTTGAACAGGGCCAGGACATTCTAAATATTATCTCATTTATAACTATCACAGAAACCATTTAGTAGGTGGTAGGTTTTAAATTTTATGTTGCTTATTCTGTCCAAGCTACTTATTTGTATGCTATCTTATTTCCACCATTCTCTGGAGGTGGAGAATGTAGTGTGCAGGTTTGTCTGCTTAACCCTAGTATCTTAAGCTGATTCAAAGCATATTTTTTTTGTATGAAGTATCTGATGTTCTCTACTGGCAACAGGGGAGTAAAACTGGCTAAGAAACTCTTAATCCTGTGCTTTATGTGTGGAGATGTTTTACTGTTCTGTGACAGTCATCTAATATACAATAAGCAATTTTGTCTTTAAAAGTAGGACAGACACTTGAAACAGTAGGATATGTAGCTGATATACTGACATGTAAAAGTAATCTCCAATGAGAACTTTGTTTTAGGACTTGTATTTTGGCTTTTACCCTACCTAGAATTCTCATCTTTCTGTTAATGGCTTAGACTTCTGCATCAGCAAGGACCGTATCTGCTCTGACCTGATCCTTTCTGTGTGTTGGCCAATCACATTTCAACTAATACTCCTAATTTGAGCAAGGACAGCCTTGAAGAATCTGAAGTGAAAGATCAGTTTGGTGCCTAAGAGATCAAACTTCATACTAGAAGTGAAGAATTTGATTTTGTTAAAAAGGGAGTTTACTTACATGATATGTATCAAGTAGAAACTTGTTCATGTACTGTAGGAAGAACTAGAGGAGGGCTCTAGAACTAGAGGTGGGGCAACCTGGGGGAAAGAATCCCTTTCTAACACCTGTGCTTGAGATGCTATAACCTGGTGCAGATGAACTAATCATACAGCTGACTGTAAGTGAGCACTCGGGTTCAGTCTTTGTAATGACATTACTGCTATTTTCAAAGTAAGGCCCAGTGGTATGTTGCACCATGATGGAGGCAGGACTTGCATATTCTCTTCAGCTGATGTAACATGAACTGGGCATACTGGGTTCTGCTGGGATGCTGAAGTTTGTCATATGGTAATAAATATATGAACTTTTATCATCTCATTTTGGGTATATTAAGCAAAATGCATAAAATTATTAAAATAATTAAACTGCACAATTGTTATTATTACTGTTATAGCACAATTATTAGCTTTGGGTCTCTTGTATCAATATAAATTATCTACCTTCTGTAAGTTCTAGAAATTCTGCTCAATAAACTTGATAAACTTTTAGGGTTTTAGAGATAAAGTACCAAATTCTCTCTGTAAAGCAATTATGAAAGTGAAGAGTCTGAGAGCTCGTGTAATGTTACTGCTGTTTTTCACATCTTGAAAACACCTATGTGTACACCCCGATCCTTCTGAACTGTGACTGGCTGACTAAATAATGATAGAAAGAATTAGAGAACCATAGGAACTTCCTGTAATACTTGTGTGAGCTGTCTGATAGCCTTTTTAGGAAATACACAGGAGAGAAGCCCATTTCATTTGCTTTGTAGCAAGCACCTGTTGTAAACAGAGGCTGTTGTTTCTCGTCTTGTTTTGTAGGAGGACTCATTTTCAGTGCTTACTGAGTAATGTATCTCAAAGGATTAGCTAGGTGGTTTCAGAGCAAGAAATAAAACAGATGTTTTACATTGGTGAATATGACTTCATAGGAGCTAGAAAATCCATGCAGGAAATTTACTTCTGTATGTTTTGACATCCATCTTTGGAGTTTTGAGCCTTCATCACTGGAAGCTCACAGGAAGGATGAACCTTCTTGACCAGGGCCTGTGAGGTTCCACTGAAGGGGATGGCTCAGTCTGTGGAGTTAGAGCTTTGGTTGTGAATACTGTCCTGTTAGCAGTGAAATACTCTCTTTGACAAATGCACCTTTTGACATGCCAGCCTTCAAAGGAGTACTCTTAACAGAATAATACAACTAAATTTCATACTTCCATAACATTCAGCTAAAGTCTCTGTAACTATTTTAGGAAGCCAGGTACCTTTGTCTCTGAGAAGCAGCGCATTCAGTTCTGTTGTTAAATGGCAGTTGCTGCCATTTGATTACCAGGCTGAGAAAGTTCCTGTGAAATTTTTCATTTTCATAGTATCTGCCAAACCTGATCTTTTGTTTTGTTAGAATGAACACATATGGTTAGATGATAGATGCCAGCAGTAGTGAATCAGCAGAAGGAACAGGAGACCTGACAGGAGGACAGACCATGCCTTGTCCGTCTTGCTCTGGTTTTTATTTACTGATCTCTATTTCATTAGAAGTACTTAATGGCAAAAGAGAAACTGTCAGCACTACTTGAACTGTTAGTGGCAAGAAGTTATCTAAAATACTAGTAGCTAACTTCCTCAGTTCAGGGAATGGCTAACTCTTTTGTCCCTATTCCTCACATTTGAGCACTGCTCCTAGCATGCCTCCTGGCTGGCTGACCAGTGTGGTGTTCTTGGGACCTGTTGAGGCTTGGGTTGCATTTAACTGAGTGACCATATTCTTCATTCTTGCTTAAGATCGTCAAAATGAGATCTTTATGTCCCATCTAAGGTCACTTCCAGTTTTGATTGTTACAACAGATGGCATTTGTATTGAACAGATTATGTAATTTCTCCTGTATTCGTTCTTTCTCATCCAGTGCTCTTCCATCAAACCTGTTAGTAACTGATTGTTCTGACGTAGTTCCTTCGTGACCACTTTTGTTCATAAATGTTTCCTGTGGTTCACCATGGTTTGACCACTGCTGATATGCAAGTTACTTTTGCTAAACTGCTTCAGACAAATGTTTAAAAGAAAAGAAAAAAACTAAACAACTCAGCAGCTAATAACTTTTCTCCTTGCTATGATTGGGTATTTGTGGATATAGCAAATAGAACCTCCCTTTCTTGGTGAATTGACTCCTATTTCACAACTTGCCTTTTTCCTGTCTTCCTGCTGCTAAGAAAATGTGGTGCAGCCTGGCTATTGGATAAAGCTTTTTTACCCAAATAAGATAGCAGAGAAGCCAAGACATCTAACTGTTGAGAAGTTCAATGAAATGTACAACTGGCAAATGAATTGGAGCTGCAATTGAGCTTTCATATACCATTATATGCCCTTTGTAAAAAAAATACATGCAGAGAATTACTACTGAATTCACTAAGCTATTAGAAGTAAAGTTTGCTTGTGTACTTCACCATAGTTTACTGGAATAGCATGTGTACTGCATACCTTATTCTACAATACTGAGTCATTGGTCCATGGAAAACAAGTTGTTAATAATCTAGCTACTCATTTACTGTTTACAAGTCTTCAAAATTAAGAAACTAAGGACATTTTGCTTTCTCTGTTGCGTAAGTTGTTGCAGTAGATTATTTCCATGCAGTATGTTAATCTTACTGTATTGCGTTTTGTAGTTCACGAAGTAAATAATCCAAAGTGAATAATGCAATTATTAAGGTGCAGATCAGTGACCTTATGCATTAAACTCCAGTATTCATCACACTGTTGACCTTGCTCAGTACTCCAGAACTCAGTTTAGGCCCATTTGGAGCTTCTTGACTATTAATACAGGAGCTGATGTATGGTTGGTTTGAAGATACCCATACAAAGAATTCAGAAGATACTTCGTGTTGCCTTAAGGGGGAAGGAGGCAAAGTTTAAAAGTTAAAATTTATCAGAAAAAAAGTGTCTTTTTTCTTTTTTTGTTCTACTCATGAGAAGCTGAAACATGTAAGAGCAAAATCCTTGCTTCCTGATGAAGCAGAGGGGTGGGCTGTTGAGAAATGTAAGGTTCACTTAAGCACATAGCTATCATAAATAGGTGCTGCTGTATGAAGATCAGAATACTCTGTACACTGCAGGATGAAGTCCTTAGTGGAGTATGCTCTGGATTTCTTGTTTTTATTTTGTGCTGAGGTACAGTGATCTAGATCTTGGCAATCTAAACATCGTTTTGTAGAAAAATCTCTGCTTGTCTGACATAGATGAGGGATTTTGCTTAAGAAACAGAAAACAAACAAAAAAACCAAACCCCAAACCCTGCAGGTTCAGGGTCACAAAGCGAGGGTATCTTGCAGTACGTAGGAGTTCGGTGCAGTCACAGGAGAAATATTTTTTCCACAGACCGAGCAGATACGAATACTTAACGAATATTTTAGCCAAGGCTTGAGTTCAAATGTGAAGTTGTTTTGATCACTTAAGAAGTTGTGTTCTCTAAATAAAAAGGAATATATATAGATATACATAAAAAAACATACATATCTATTTGTATAGATATACATACAACTTATAAGATTACTGATTTACTGAGCAAAAGCTTTCAGACTCGGTTGGTCTTTCCCACCTGCATGTAGAGAAAGCACAAGAGTTCTTTGTGCAGGCAAGAGTAGATCGGTTTAGCTGTCACATGAGAGGAAGATAGCTGCTTCTGCTTTTTAGAGAACAAGCAGAGATTGTGAAGCCTCTGCTGTTGTATTACATTGTTCATGAATTCAAGTCCAAGGGCCTCTAAAAGACTTTTTTTATATCAGTTGGGAAGTTAATCATGGTTATATGAACAAATGAAATACTGTGTCATTCTTTCACTGCTGGTGTGGTGTTTTCTGTCTAGTATATGAAGTATTCGTGCAACTGAGATGGTTCATGCCATGAAATAACTAATATAAAAAATAGAGTAATGATATTTTAACTTGCATTTATATATTACTTTGGAGCTGTGCTGTTCTTACCAATTATTTTTTGTCTTTGAATAGATTTTTTGACTGAGGAAAAAATGTAAAGTTGACTCTTTTTACACAGTGGTTTCTTCCACATTTGAAACTTTCAGGCACGTTCTTCATTTGGACTCTACCTACTGCTATAGTATCTTTGTTTTGCATTAATTATCACTACTTTTGTCTCTGTTTCTAGAAGGCAGTACTATGGAATTCAGTGCTGGAACAAAAATCATTTTTATCTCACTTGCATTACTTTTAGAATTAAGGATTAATACTTAACCTCTGAAAAACATTAATTCCTAGGTGGATTGTGTTTCTACTTACAAACATTTTTAAGTCCTTAATCACTAGAATCACACAGTTCTGCATATCTAAAATCAGTTATTAACAGTAGGTTTAGAAGGTAGCTTGAAAGAAAATATATTTTGTTTACAGTGTCCATCTGCTTATTACATTTCAGCGTTGAACAGGAAGAATTATTTCCTGCCTCAGAATCCTTTGTTTCCTTTGTCTCTACAATGAGAGAAGAAAAAAAATAACAGTACTCTCCTTCTGACCAGCAGAAGTTTTCTTTAAAGTACAGATTTGTGATAAATGACCTTAGTAATACAATGCTGCTGAAGATAGGAATTGTAATTTTAACATCATTTTATTGCAATGAATATTGCAGGGAATGTGCTTTTAGGTCATCATACAGTACCTAAATGCAGTTGTGACTGCAAGGTTAAATGTTTTAAAAGCTGAGACTGCATGGAAGAAAGCAGTGGTTGTAGCTAAATTATTATATATTCTTCCTCTTTAAGTTGTGATTTTATTTTTGGAATAAAATCTCATTCCGACAGTTGGCTTAATCAAGCTTGCTTATTTTTAAAGAGCACTGGCTTCAATAACATGGGTGGGGATCATGTGCTGCTGCTTAAGAATGTGGTTTTCTTGGTGATTTAGCAGATAGCTCAACAGAATCAGGAAATCTTCCAGACTGTTCATATTTGTTTTTCAGTGTCTGACAGTATTTTTTGCTTTTTTGTTGTTGCCAGCAAGGAACTGCTTTGCTGTAGGTCAGAAAGTACAAGCCCAGATGGATTAAATTTTCATTTTACAGATACGAACTTGCTGTGAATTTTGCTCTTCTTATAGCTGACTTTAAGAGCTCTTGAGTCATTAGTCACCTGGAAAGAACTCACAAGGCTACTAGCCTTAATTTCGTGACTTCTGTGTCTAGTTTAAATATACTTCAGGTCAGGTTGGATGGGGCAACCTGGTCTAGTGGGAGGTGTCCCTGCCCACAGCGGGAGGGTTGGAACTGGATGATCTTTAAGGGCTCTTCCAACCCAGGCCATTTTATTATTCTCTGATACTTACTGTGTATTAGTTTACTAGTTCTCTTTTTTTGAGCAGAGTTAATACATGAAGAGGCACTAGGTACATAGTTTCCTACTTGTGCATCCTCTGATTATGGAAAATTTTCATCTTTATATTAATTTTGTAAATTATTTTAAAATGGAGATTGTAGGCTTTGAATTGCCAAAGAATGCATGAACCATTGCAACATTTGTGAAACCTTTGATGAATGGTGTGACATAGAGGGTAATTTTTGTATTAGTTTTACATTTACCAACATCTTTGTTTTTACTGGTTGTTCGGTGCTACAAGCAGTACACACATTTTAAAGAAATATCCCTCTAAACAGGTATTCTGCTTCAAATGGCAGAACAACAGATCAGTTGTAACTCTTAAAAGGCTCCTTGCAGTCTGGTGGAAATAATGTTTTAGTAGCTACATTGTAAGGAGAAGGAGAACAGGGTGGCACAAAGTTTACGAATGCTGTGGTATTTTACTTTTAACTGAAATTAATTGTGTTTATGACTTTTTTTTCTTTGCTGTAGTCGTGACATGGAGAATAAAGAAACCCTCAGGGGGTTGCAGAAGATGGATGACCGCCCAGAAGAGCGCATGATCAGGGAGAAACTCAAGGCAACGTGTATGCCAGCCTGGAAGCATGAATGGCTGGAAAGAAGAAGCAGGAGAGGCCCTGTGGTAAGTGGCACTGATGGAAGGACAGTATCTCTAACAGCTATTACAGATAAAAATCACTTAAATTTATTTCTATTAGAAACCTCTTTTTCTTACCAGTCTCTGTGCTCGCAGTTGCGGTGGCGGTGTCGGTCCCGTGCGCGGTGCTCAGCAGGACGGGGTGGCTGGCGGTCGGCACTCGGCCCTTGGCGCGTTCGCTGCCGGCTGTGCCGAGCCCCGGCGCTATCGCCGTGCCGCTGCCGCAGCGCTCACGCACCGCCGCGGCACTGCTGCCCTCCAGCGGCTCCAGCCGGGGCAGTGCCTGCTCACCGCGTGAAAACCAGAAACAAACCGAGACCCAGCTGCTCTGCAGCCAGCTCTCAGCTCTGCTGCGCTTTGGATGACAGTGTTTTGTTAGCCTTTTGGGTACTCCTTTGGCATAAATGGCTTGGCGGTGCTTTTAAGAGATGCAGGTAGATCAAACCTGAAACATTTTAAGAGTAGTTTCAATTCTATTCAGCATATTGCTGGTTAATTAATAGCCATTACTTGCCTATAAATGTCGTTGCATTGGTTGATGTGACTCCCATGTACCACTAATGTAAGGTTAAGATCATCTGATGCAGTAGGCAAGTGTTTGGGGACAGCTTTTCTGGAACAGAAATAAGAAGGTTCTGTTGGTTCTGTTGTGAGAAATAACATTGAAAATTCTTAAAAGTGCACCAAACCCCAATACCTCAAAGGGTCAAATAACACAATTTTAGCTTAAAATATTTAAATGCTTTTGGGTTACTGCATAGCTTGAAATTGTTTTCCTTGCTCAGCCCACTTCCTTTGAGGTTTCTGGGTGTGTTAATACAACATTAGATGCTCCAGATTCTTAATTACTATAATTTGACATTTTTAATGCTTTCAAACACAAGTAGCTGGTAACTGTAGCTTGTCCATAGGTACATGAATTTGCATTCTGATCTTCCAGGAAAGGAGAAGCATTACAGTACTTGGTAGGAGGGAAAAAGTGGTTTTCACTGCTCTTTATACTTCTCTTTTATCCTGTTTGCTTTAGTAACTGGGAACTGAGTCTAGATATCTCTTCCTACCCTAAGAAGGGAAACCTCCTTTCAGTTTTTGTCTCAGACCTGTGGAACTTTCTAGGAGAGATCTGCTCTGTTTATCTGAGAGACGCTTGGAGCTTCCTTCCAGTGTTGAGTCAAGCTTCTGAGACATTGAGAAATGTAGAACTAAAACTGAACCTGCCCAGTGTGACTGTTTTTAATTCAATTCCCAGGGATGTTACTCTTATGCACTATGTGGGTCTGACAGGCAGAAAGCTGAAAGTTGTCTTGAAATATTCCAATCCTCAATGTCAAAATTAAATGTTCGTGCAACAAAGCAGTGAATTGGAAGGGTATGTACTCCCTTTGCTTGAGCACCTGTATCCACATTGTGCAGCACCATGCACAGTGGTTAGCTCAGTTACTAGATGTGGTGTAGCTCTTTTGCTTGTATGGCAGACAAAAAAAATGGGTGTGGTTTTTACAAAGACCAGCACACCTAATTTTGCTGGATTACCTCCATGTTTGAAGTCTTTATTTTGCAAAAGAGTTGTGCTGTAGAAAGAGTAGCCCTAGTATTTTTCAGCTGGTACCGTGTAGAATGCATGGATCCAATATTATAGCTCTTAATAAGCAGATAGTACCTGTAGAGAAAAAAGTTCATTTGGCTTCAACTATGCAGATGGGGAAACTGCTATTCTTTGAGGTATCATGAATTGTAGGTTTCTGAAGCGTCTGTGGGGAGCCTGTATGAGATGGTCGGGACAGAGACGAGAGATCTCTGGAGTCAGTCTTAGAGCATGGGGTTTATTGTGAAAGGGCGTGGGTATGAATGACCTGCTCGGAGCTGCTAGATGCAGCCCGAAGCAGGTCAGAGCAAAAGAAGGAGAGAGTAAAAGAGGGGTGGAAGAGGCAGACCAGAATAGAATAGGATACAGGATCGAATACAGAATACAGAATGCTGTGTTTGCCGATTACAATACAATAAATCATCTTCTGTGCTGAATATTCTAATTTCTATTAACCAATCCAGAACATGCCACAAATCCTACTACATTAACATATAGCTTATAAGAATCATCGCATTACCATATGGCGTTATATTTTAAACCCTAAAAACTACCTTTTGGACCNAGTCTTTCCTATTTCATCTTCCCCAACAATGAATGATAATTATAGAAATACTTTGAACATCAAATCAGTTGCTGCCACAACTAACATAAGCGGCACAAACAGGCAGGAGGAAAGGTTCTTGCTTTTGTGTTGCATATAGATCAGGAAGCTAATCCCTCTGAGATGTTAGTAGTGTGGCCCAAGGCATATTTCTATATCTGTATAACGGCTTATTTATAGTAAAAAAGTTCTTGATAATTTGCTTTGCTTTAATGTAAAATTACCAATTAATAATTTTAACATGTGGTTTAATTCCTGCAAGGTGGTGAAACCGATTGCCGGAAAAGTAGACGGATCAGAAATGAACAAACTCTGTCTAGATCCTCAGGCTGAAGGACAAAACACTGCTTCTTCACCTACACAGAAAGGAAGACGTAGTCCTTCTCCTAGCAGCTCCTCTTCGTCATCTGCTAGGACGGTTAAATCTGAGTCGCCAGGTGTTAGAAGAAAAAGGGTATCTCCAGTGCCTGTAAGTTGCAAGCTGTGATGTAATTTTCGGTTTTGCTGTATTCTACAATCTTTTGCTTATAGGGGCAGTTGGTCCGCCCTCTGTAGAGCAAGATGCTGATATAAAGAGGTTATTACGGGGTATCACTTGAGTGACATACATATCTCATGTGATATTTCTCATGTGTGTTTTCCTTCTTTCCTTCTTTCATTTGTTGTTACTAGGAAATAAATGAAGAAATACAGACACTCAGTCATGAATACATGTCTGTTCTCTTAGCTTGATTAGCATGAAGAAGTGCTGGTAGTTTCTTTTTTTCTTTTTTTTTTTTTTTTTTTGACTGTAGTCAGTTTCTCCTGTCTGTCAGTTCTCTGGGCAGGTATATTCCCTTAAGGACAGGATTGTGGACAAGATTAAGATTCCTGTAGAAAAGTGTTATACTGGTATACTCTTGTGATCCTCTATTTCAGAACTGATTTTTGTGCACAGCTTAGGGAAGACGTATTTATGTACATTGTTAAATGTCTAAAATCACTATCACTGCATTCTAGAGAAGATGTAGAATACAATGTTTTGAGCAAGAGGAACTGGCTTAATTAAAGATCAAGAGTATATTTCAAGGATTAATATCTAACACACTAGCTTGTTGTAAAAATGCTCATCAACAGTTAAATTCACAATGCAATTCACAGTGCAATTCACAGTGCAGTTAGAGGAAAAATAAGATCTAATTGTCCCATTGTTCTAAACAAGCTTTTCCAGTATCAGTTAAAACATGTACTGCCATTCTTCTGAACTAGGGACAAGTATCACAAGTTACAGCACAGCAACAGTAGTCCTTTCCTCTTGACAAGAGAAATTGAAAGGTAAAAAAAGAAAACAACTCACCAAAATATTTAGTTTTGTCTTTGATCCATTTTTACTTGATTCAGGTTTTTTGTTTTGTATTCACTTTTCACATTAAAAACATGAAAAATCCAGGTTATATTTTACTTATATGATGGACAGTGAATTCATTATTACTTTCATCCTAACATTAAATTCAATGCATATAAATAAAAGCAGAAGATCTGAAATGGGATGGAACCATTAATGCATCTCATAATGTTAGAAATGTGAAGAATTTAAATGAAGACAATCTTCCTAAAAGGTTTGGGCCATTGATTTTTTGATTATGGGGAAACAATATTAAAAAAATCCAAAAGCATCCTCAGCTAAAAGTTGCTTTCATGGTGGAAAAGGGAGCAAGCTGTATCTTCTTTTTCTTTTCTTTGGAATTTTCTTAAACTTTTGATCTTTGTTGAACTTGGATTCCCTTTTGTAAATGGTAGTCATAGCATTTTTTCATTTATGAAATATATTAGCATTACAGCCTTATGTAAGAATCTCTTTTATTGAGTAATAAGTCTCTGATTATCTTCTGATTGAATTATGTTTGATAATTCAGTAGTAATATGGTAAGGCAACCAATGATGACATGAAAACAAGAAGCAATTTAAAAGACTCCTTTTGTGTCCCAATGTCAGACAAGTTTCAGCTAGAGAATTTTAGTTTTCTTCTGCCCTCAAGTTCTTGGCATGGGAGAAAAGTAATCCCTTTAAATCATATAGTCTAAGAGATTGTAGTAGTTCCAGGTTTTGGGGACTCTTATTCTGGAAGTAAATAAACCATACCTATTTAAACGTTTTTCTGTCCTTTGAATGCTCATGACGGAGGCACTTCTGTAGTTTCAGAGCGGACGGATAACACCCCCTCGACGAGCCCCATCCCCAGATGGCTTCTCTCCGTACAGCCCTGAGGAGACAAATCGCCGTGTCAACAAAGTGATGCGAGCCAGGCTGTACTTGCTGCAGCAGATAGGACCCAACTCTTTCTTAATTGGAGGCGACAGCCCTGATAATAAATACAGAGTGTTTATTGGGCCTCAGGTAGGGAACATTTTTGTCTTGTCTATAGCTTTTACCAGTTCATAGTTAATCTCAGGAGACTGTTTAAAGCCAGATGAAATCGATCAATGATCACTGTTCTATAAAGTAATGTTTCAAAGTTGTAATCTGTACTCATGGAATACCAAAATCAGCTTGTAATTTGTAAACTACATTTATCCACAGTTTCTCTTTTTTAAAAGAAAAAAAGACTCATTCCTACAAGTGGCTCTGAATTATGTCTTACATACTCTTGGCTAAAATTTGGCTACTTAATTCTTGTATTCATGGGATGTGTATAAATGACAAACACATGGCACAATTCCCTTAATAGTGTGATAATTTCATTAATACTCATAATGAGGTCCTTTTCATTGGCATTCTTGGTACTGTGATGATGCAATATTGGGACACATCCAGGCTGGGTAAATAGCAGCATCTCATTTAAGTTTGATTGATGTCATATTGTGGATTTATGATTACATGCATAAATTCCTTCAAGTATGAAGCATAAAAATAGCTTCAGTTGATTAAAAAAAAAAAGGGGAGAGGGGGAGAAAATAATTGAAAACTGGTGTTGTAATTTTATGCTTTCTCATATGTGTATTTGAATAATATTTTAGGCATTCTCTTTTTTTGTAAGTCCATGCAAGAGGACATTTATGCCTATATATTAAATACTTTTTTTGTTGGGGGGCAGGTGGGATGTGTTCTATGATACACTTAAATGTGAAAAAATTACTAAGTCAGTAGAGCCTTAGCATATACTTTTCTTTGCAGACTTGTAGCTGCGGCCGTGGGACGTTTTGTATTCATCTGCTGTTTGTTATGCTGCGGGTTTTTCAGCTTGAACCCTCAGATCCAATGCTCTGGAGAAAGACACTGAAGAACTTCGAGGTAATCAATTTCTAATAGATCTAACGATGGTCTAGAATACGCTCCATAATGTCTTTAGGACACTATCTTAAAAATGCTGAAAACTGTTAGATTTCAAAGCAACAAGAAATACGTTTATATCTTTAATTCAGTCAGGAGAGTTCTGTAAGTGGAAAAAATTATCTGCAAATATAAGACATAACTGCATAAATAGCAGAGAGCTGTAGTTTAGTGAGTGATTCAACTCTTGGGATTTTCTACTCAAATTTACAGATCTGTCTCACTGATTTGCTAAAAGGAAGAAAGATTGGGTATTTTGAAATGATTGTGTGTTTACTTAGAGCAAATAAGTATTTGGTGTAAAATGTTTCTTGTGATCTTTTTAGTAGTAAGATATCTGAAATTGCTGCTGCTACTGCTAATGTATTATTGTGAAGATGAATAGATTTTTTTCCTGTTAGCAGTAGGTTATGCTTCGGTAATATGACTTTTAATTACAAGCTATTTGTAGCATAAATACGACTGTTGCTATCTTTTTCTGATGTTAGGTTGAGAGTTTGTTCCAGAAATATCACAGTAGGCGTAGCTCGAGGATCAAAGCTCCATCTCGTAACACCATCCAGAAGTTTGTCTCACGCATGTCAAATTCTCATACATTGTCATCATCTAGTACTTCTACATCTAGTTCAGAAAACAGGTTAGTATTTTTTAAAGGAATTACAAGCTTTATTCTGTAGTTTCAGAATCACCTACATTCTTTTTGTTCAAAGCTGCTTTCATTTCAAGCCACTTTAAGTCTCTGCATTTGCAAGCTATCAAGTCAAGCATACATTAGTCACTGTGGTACCAAGTGGGCATATTTGTTTTGTAACTTCTGTTGGGAAAATGTTAAGCAGAGTTGTGAAAAGAATTTTTTTGACCATATATGAATTTTGTGAAACAAATTCTTGAAATCTGAGTGCAAGACTGAAGCAGCTGTCAACTTTGGAAGCCTGTTGTGTGCATTTTTTCAAATACAGCATTTGCGTATGTGTTAACAGAAGAATAAACTTGATTTTTCTTTGTCTCCTGTCCTGCTTTGGAGAAAAGCTTGTGCCTCTGACAATACACTGAAAAATATTTAGGTAAATGCGCTCTATGTAAACACATCCATAAATATAAAAGGAGTAAGCATATGTTTCTAAAACTACTTTATTAAAAATGGGTGATTAAATCATTTTAAGAGAGCTGTTAACATATTAGTGTATAGTTTGTACAATACTAAATGATGCCTTGTCTATGAATTTTAAGTGATGTGTTATTCTTTCATATTTTTTCCCTGACTTCTACTTGAGTGCTTTTGTACATTCTTTTCCATGGTTTTGAATAGATACTGATTAATTTTTAAACAAATAATTGGTGCTTGCATTATTTAGTGGGTAAACTGTACATCATTTAGAGAGGTCAAACCAAAGAAAGCAACCCTAACTGAGGCTTTGTTTTGTATGAAGTGGAATCTAACTTAAGGAGTAGCTTGATATGTTACTTCGTGATAATGAGCATATAGTAAGATGAATATATTCAGACAGGTTTATAATTCTGATATACCGACTGTGACATTAATTTCATGTAATCTTTTACTTATTTTTCCAAATTGTGGCACTGTAAATAAGTAGCATAAACAAAGCTGTAAATACGTAATTACTCTGGAACTACTTATCTGGCAAGCCAGTTCCTTTTACGTTTTGTGTAGGAATTTTTTTCTCCCATATGATTGTGAACTTCGCTGCCTTAGTTATCACTTTGTATAGGATGAAAGATTTTTCAGTTGTTTGCCAGTACACCTGGTGATACTGATTCACCCTGCAATAATGATTCAATGAGAGAAGCTGCTGTTTTGTACAAGTCTAAATTTGTATGGTATAGGTATTGAAGAATACTGAGCATCAGATTCATTTGAGATAGAAGTTTACTCAGTTCTGATAATTCCTGTGACTCTCAGTTATGTTTTGCTTACTGTTAATTCTTCAAAAATAAGTTTTTAATTAATAGATATATATATATATATATACACACACATGCAGAAAAATATTCTTCATTGTAAGCTTGCTTTTGTGGATTTTTTCAAGGAAAAATAGCTTTGCAAGCATTTGCAAAGAAGTAGAAAGGAATACGTGTGTATAGAAATAATGCATGTACAAGTTAATTTTATTTTAAAAATACATTGTTGGTGAACAAATGCAGGGTGCCTGCAAAGTTTTAGATGCATGCCAACTATACCTTAAATTTTTTGCTATGAGTAATTATGAGTTTTGCACATTTAAACAATATTGCAGAGGATTAAAAATCTGTGCTTTTCATTGCATGTTGTTTAAGTTTAGAAGAATTTTTTGGGTAAATCTCTGGTTATAGCCATTTAAAAATTCAAGTGGAGAAAAATAAAATAGAAACAACAAGTAAAATAGGGAAAATAGGGTTTTTTCTAAACGTCTGTGTATGACATGTATGTTAGTGTTCATGTGAATCTATTCCATCAGTTTCTGTTGGTGGCAGAAAATTCTTGAGTAGTTGTTTATTTTTTGAGTTTTGCTATGTTCATCAAAGAGTATTTCCAGTTTCCTGTAAAGGGCTAAAGACTACCTTGTGACTCCATACTCTGAAAGGAATGTGATGAAAAAGAATGTGGGTAGCTTTCAAAATATAAAAATTCCTTAGTTTTTCAAAACCAAATGGTAAATTAAAAAGTGAAGGTTGGTTTGTTTAAAGAAGCCTTAGGGGAAAAAAATGTTAAGTGCCCAAAGCTGGGCCTTTCAATCTCTAATTGGTATCTGACCTAGTTTGAAAAGATGTCATGCGTTTTGTGACTTTCCCTTTCATTTCAACAAAGTGTTGTCTGTACTCAGTGCTTCTAAAAATCTGGTTGCTTACTTATTCAGACCAAGGTTTAGGAGAATGATTCATGAATAGCCTATAGTTATCCAGAAGTGACTGTTCCGAACTGGAAGTTAATCTTTTTTCACTGTTAAAGCCTGTTCCGAATTCTGATATGCCTCTTCTACAATCACAAATGTCTCTTTTCATAGTATGAAGGATGAAGAAGAACAGATGTGCCCCATTTGTTTGTTAGGCATGCTGGATGAAGAGAGTCTAACTGTGTGTGAAGATGGCTGCAGGAACAAATTACACCACCACTGCATGTCAATATGTATGTTATCTTTGTTTTGTAAAGTTCTGGTGACTCTAAATCTGCAGAAGTATTATAGCTTAGTATGGATTTGGGTTGTTTATTTTATTTTTAATAAAAAAATCAGAAATCTGCTCTTAAATGGTGACTGGTAACTCTGAGAACTTGGTATCATTCAGGTACTGTTGATACACGTTATTTTATCACTTACTCACAAATCGAGTTTGTAGTTCAGTGCTCTGATAGAGAAGTTACCTGCAGGTCGAGAGGTTTAAGCTTCTCTTACCTGAATGAAAAGATTATGTCCAATTAGAACAAGGTTAGGAATGGCCTTTTAGCTCCCTGTGACTTGTCATTAGAATGCATGAAAGTCATATACTGTCAGCTTGGATTATATAATGACTTATGAAGTGTATTTATACAATACATTAAAGTATATAAATATTTATAGTTTACATTAACAAAAAAAAATTTCCTGCATTTGTGGTACAAAAGGACTTGAATTTCAGTTCATAACTTAAAATATTAATTGTAGTACTGAAGTGAAGCATTTCTTCATACAGAAAAAAAATGCTTAAGCATGCATATTTTAGTGCCCAGGCTGTTGAAAGTGGCTTAGTTCAGAAGTGTTTATTACGAACCTGGTGTTGTTCAGTAAAACTTAGAAATGGTTATGCCATCTTCTGGTTTTGTACCCTGTAAAACTTAAGTGCATATTATCCTGTTGCTGTATTCCAGGGGCAGAAGAATGCAGAAGAAACAGAGAGCCACTTATCTGTCCACTTTGTAGATCTAAATGGAGATCTCATGATTTCTATAGGTGAGGATTCAGTTGGTGTATAATAAACTATCTGCTTCTGGATCTTTAGTTGATATTTCTGAATATGCTAGAGTATTTACCTCAGATGTTTAATTTGTTAATCTGTGTTATTTGTTCTTGATCTGTAGTCATGAATTGCCGAGCCCTGTGGATTCTTCTGTTCTCCGTGTGGTTCAGCAACAATCTCAGCAGCAGTCTGCAGCTGGATCACAGAGAAGAACCCAAGACAGCAATTTTAACCTTACTCATTATGGAGTCCAACAGATCCCTTCTACATATAAAGATTCAGCTGAGCCATGGATTCAGGTAATTTTATTTTGTAAAAGATCTAAAAGCCTTTAGAGTGTAGACGTGTGTTCAGCTGAACATGTGTCACACACTTAAAAATGAGACAACTTGTATTTCTTTTATTTCTGCTGTTACTTTTGTCTGGTATAGCCAGACCTTGATTTCAGGACTGTTAATATCGATGTCTAGAAACCAACTTCATACTTAATAATTAAAATTCAAAGTGAATTAAACCATCCACACAGTCATCCTCCCGCTTCTTCTAACAGAGTTTTACAGAACCAGTAGTATATAATTTATGATGTTTTATTTCTATCAGAGAATCTGTTTTTTAAGTCACTGTACCTTCGGACATATTTTTGCTGTCAACCTTGATGATTTTTAACCAGAAACATCCTTCCTCTTTTTGATTGCTCTTGTTAAGTACTTAAGTTGCAGAATTATTCATTTTGACTCCTTTAATGTTGCTGTTTTCCTTGGCAGGTGTTTGGGATGGAGCTAGTTGGCTGCTTGTTTTCTCGAAACTGGAATATACGAGAGATGGCACTTAGACGTCTTTCCCACGATGTTAGTGGTGCTCTGTTACTGGCTAATGGTGAAAGCACTGGAAACTCTGGAAGCAGCAATGGAAACAACACAAGTGCTGGAGCTCTCGGAGCAGCTAGTGGGTCATCTCAGACCAGTATCTCAGGAGATGTGGTGGTGGAATCCTGCTGCAGTGTGCTGTCCATGGTCTGTGCTGACCCTGTCTACAAAGTGTATGTTGCTGCTTTAGTAAGTAGTTGTTTACTTGTTGTCTCCTACTAAGTTCATAGTTACTTCATTTTTGAAGGGGGAGGGAATGCAAGAAGATACATGAAGTCAGTCCTAGTAATTGTTGTTGAGCACCACTGATGACTTCTAACTATCATTTGAAAGTGGGATGATCAAAATACTCATGAGTGAAGGGACATGACTTCCCTGGCACTTGCCACAGTGCCAAGTATTGAGAGTATTTCTATGTCTTTTCACTCTCAAAGAGGAGGTGACTAACTCTAGCAGTGAATATGTAGTAAACTATTTATCCTTTGAACATTCCAGTGGAATTTTGAACATGATTTCTGTAGAACTTAATTTACAACTCTTAAATGCTTATTTGCATCTCTTTAAAAAAAATAAAAATTGTGTAGCTAGTAAGTTGGATTTCATATGTATTGTTTTTTTCCTTTCTCTTAGAAAACTTTAAGAGCCATGCTGGTGTACACTCCTTGTCATACTTTAGCAGAGAGGACTAAACTGCAGCGACTTCTCAAGCCAGTTGTAGAGACAATACTAGTTAAATGTGCAGATGCTAACAGGTATGATGTCTCATGAACTTCATTTTGGATTGTTACTGAAATATCTTAAAGCTTCGTTTGTTGCTATTCGTGTGGAACGAGTTGGTGTTAAAATGTGTGGATTGTAAATATATATCATTGTTTTGCTAGCCTAACTGCTGCTGGCAAACTTCTGGCTTGAAAGATGTAGATTTTGAAGGCAAGTGATTGTATACTTTGTTTTCATAAGGACTTTTTCCCCCTGTGATATAAAGAGCAGTCATGAACCCATCCCTTCCATCTCTGTTGCTGTTTATTTGGTCTAATTTTCATGACTCTCCTTAAAGCTATTAGCAAGTACTCCTCACTACTCTTCCTGCTTCAGCAGAAGTTGTTACACGTCTTTGCCATGAAGTAGTAGCAGTAATTTAACACTTGTGATTTGTAATTCAGAGTGTATTGATAGGAGATCACTATTCAGAGTGAATTGCCCTTGGCTCGAGTCTTCCTGTCCTAGGGTACCCTGTTTGTTCTGCCAGGCCAACCATTTCTTCTCCTGTACTGTAAACTAATGCAGAACTCTACCAGCTTGAGTTTTGTCTCTCTAGGTTTAGTTTCTAAGCAGCATTTCTTCTGAAACTGCAGCTAGAGATCCACCAGCAATAGCCTAGCAAGAGAATATCTAAAGTTAAAGTAGTAAGTGAAATAGAACTGGATTTATGCATTTGGCCTCATTTTGCAAGAGAATGAGATGATTTGGGGTTTTGTTTGTATATTAATGATAGACATTTCTGGAAGTATCCTTGTGAAAATGTCGCAGCCACTGGTATCTTACAAAGAGTGGATTATAGAAATTTACTGGCATAAAGTGATGTGAAATCATTTTACACACAATTCCTAGCTGATGATTTTTTAAGTGTAATAAATAGAATGTTTCTCCTTGAAAGCATTTGCTAAAGGAATTCTTTGTTTGGTTTTAATTTCTTACAGTCGAACAAGTCAACTTTCAGTCTCAACGCTATTGGAGATGTGTAAAGGTCAAGCAGGCGAGCTGGCAGTTGGGAGAGAAATACTTAAATCTGGTAATAACTCTTCATATACAATTGAATTAAATTAGAAGCACATAATACTAGAATTTATCAAGTACAAGCATGGCAAAGAGAACAGTATTCCTCTCAGCAGTTCAGAGGGGTGTTAATTTGGGCAAACAGTGAATAATTCTGTATGATACAGTTGTGATCTTCATGTAGACTGTGAATCTAATACCTAATCTTCATTTTATCAACTTTTTTATAGGATCCATTGGTATTGGAGGTGTTGATTATGTCTTAAATTGTATTCTTGGAACTGAAATCGAATCTAGCAACTGGCAGGCACTGCTTGGACGACTTTGTCTAATAGACAGACTTCTGTTGGAATTTCCTGGTGAATTTTATCCCCACATTGTCTGTGGAGATGTCTTGCAGGCTGATACTGTAGCCGACAGGTACGTGCTTCTATTATGTGAATGTTACTCTTTGTAGTTGAACTTGTTTGTGGTGATTTAATAAAAAAAGTAGTTGTTCTAATTTCTGTAAACAAATAACATGTATTTCTGTGCAAAGTGTGCTTTCTTCATGGAGTAGATAGTTGCCTTTTTAAAAACTTCTGACTTGTGAAGCATTTTTGAAGCACCAATGCAACGATAAATCTCCTTCCTACTTCAGAACTGACAGCTAAATACATTGTCTTGAAACGGCTTTTTTGGTGCTAGTTAACTAGAGCATGTCAGTGTATAAAAGACCTCTTTTCTTTTTTTAGGTATAAGAAACTTCTCTCCCTCTTAAATTTCGCCTTGCAGTCCATTGACAATTCCCACTCAATGGTTGGCAAACTGTCGCGGAGAGTATTTTTGAGTGCAGCAAGAATGGTGGCAAGAGTGCCCCATGTTTTTGTAAAGCTGTTAGATATGTTGAGTGTGACAAGCTCAACTCATTATGCCAGGATGCGTCGACGTCTGATGGCAATAGCAGATGAAATGGAAATTGCAGAAGCCATTCAGCTAGGCATGGAAGAAATGCACTCTGGGGAATGCCGACATGAAGACTTTTTACAGCTACCTGTGCCGGATAACTCTCCAGAAACTACAGAAAATAATACTCCTAACAATACTGTCCAGTTATCAGGGAAGAGTGGGAAAGGTTTAAGTGACAGAAAACTGAGTGCCAGTCCAGACGACATTTCTGAGATGCTAGCTGGCCTTGCTATGGGACTTCCTGTTTCATCAGTAACCACTGAGCAACCAAAACCAGCCATTCAAACAAAAGGAAAACCCCACAGTCAGTGTGTGAACTCTTCTCCCTCATCCAGTCATTCCCAGTCACTATTCCCAACACTTCTGTCTCCATCAAACCCATCTGTACCAGCTGGCACTGTAACAGATGTCTCTAAACTCAGACCTCAGGGATTTGTTCCCTGCAAAATCCCCTCACCTTCTCCTCAAACACAGCGGAAACTTTCTCTCCAGTTTCAGCGAAACTGTTCTGAAAGTAAAGAATCTGAGAAACTTTCTCCGGTTTTTACCCAAGCCAGGCCATTGCCATCCAGTCATGTACACAGACCAAAGCCATCACGACCCACCCCAAGTGATGTGAACAAGCAAGGAGAAACCTTAAAAAGCAGTATGACACTTGACCTGAATGATATTTCACAGGGTGATGGCAATAGCAGTGCAGTTATACCAAGTGAAGAGACAGTGTTCACACCAGTAGATGAAAAGTGCCGGCTGGATGTTAATGCAGAGCTCAATTCCAGTATTGAGGACCTACTTGAGGCCTCCATGCCAACGAATGATGGCACAGTTACGTTCAAGTCTGAAGTTGCAGTTCTTTCTCCTGAGCGGGCAGACAATGATGACACGTACAAAGATGATGTAAATCATAATCAAAAATGCAAGGAGAAGATGGAAGCTGAAGAGGAGGAAGCTTTAGCTATTGCTATGGCAATGTCAGCATCCCAAGATGCCTTGCCAATAATTCCTCAGCTACAGGTGGAAAATGGTGAAGATATCATAATCATTCAGCAGGATGTAAGTATACATATGTGAATTCAGCATAAGTCTCAACTGAGGGTCACTGAAATTATAAAGCAGTGCTTTTATGTTTCAAAAGTGATGGAAAACAAAGGTGCTCGATATCCTTTAATAGGAAATCGAATATAAACAGTCTGCCGCTTGAGGGTGCTAACAGAATCCTTCCGTGTTACTAACAAATTTAGCGAAGGTGTTTATAAGAGAAACACTGTATCATGTATCAACATTTAAAGTGCCAAATAAGGAAGTGTAAAATTGGGGAAACCAGGAAATAAAACCAAAATTTTTAAGCAGGAGTAGAACTGTACTGAGTCCTAATTTACTTTGAAGGCAATTGTACAAAACCAAACTAATTTCTGAAAGAAGGAGTGGGAAAAGATCTCGTTGTCTTCCCATCTTGAGAGAAGATAAGAGATACTTGAGTAGTCAGAAAAAAAATACATATATATTTGCAAATAGACAAAAAGCACAAGAAACAAGAATAGAGAAAGGGGTATTTTATTTGTGGTCCTTTGAGGTAACGACATGTAAAGCATAAAATGGAAGAGATAAATTAAATAGAAAACAACCTGATTTTGGTTCTGTTTACTGTAGGTGCAAGCTAAAGCCTTAACTAGATGTGAGACTAGGAATAGAAAAAAAATCATGCTCCTACTTGTGTCCTCTAATCTTGCCTTTCACCTTTACCTAGTAACAGAGGAAGCTCTGTTTCTGCATATAGTAGGAGTATGTGGGTTACAGCATATTCTGCTGCTCTAATCTCAGCTGAGACCTGTATTTCAAGCAGTACAAAGAAGTGTAAGGGAGAGGAGAGGCATATAAGCTTGGATATTTCCTAACACTTTAGAATGTCTGTATTTTAGATGCATGTTAGGAAACTTGGAATTGATTTTGAATTTAATTTGCAGACACCAGAAACCCTCCCTGGACATACCAAAGCAAAACACCATTACAGAGAAGATGCGGAATGGCTTAAAGGTCAGCAAATTGGTCTTGGAGCTTTTTCTTCCTGTTACCAAGCTCAAGATGTGGGAACAGGGACGTTAATGGCTGTAAAACAGGTAAATACTTCAGGAAAATACCTCCCTTTCTTGTGTTTGCTCTCACAAAAAGACCTCTTGTGTTCCTGCTTCTGCTAGTCCCTGTCATGTGTTCTGACATAATGCGTAATTTTAAAACCTTTATGTGCATGGTATTAACCTAATATATGCAGTTTTTTTCAATTCTTCTTAGAGTGAAAAACAAAAAAGTCCTTTTTTCTATGCCCATTTTCTCCCATAGTTCTTCAAGTGCATTTTTGCTTCTATCAAGTTCATAAATTGGTGGCTGAGTTAGGAATGGAGCCCAGATATCTTGATTCCAAATTAATGCCCTATTTGCAAGATAGCTATTTAAAACAGTTTCCCCTCACTTGTCAAGAATATTTTTCCGAAAACTTTAAATGGAGGAAATATAGTTTAATGTTTGTTTCCTCTGATTCAACTTTGCTAACTAACTAAAACCAACTTGGAGGCAAGTATTCTTACTGTTTAAATTAATACAGACGTGTGGCTGAGAAGAGGCCCAAATGCATATGCTTCTCAGTCAAGATTTTTGAAAGTTTTATGTGTGAGTAAATTGTTCATACTAGCGCTGCCCTAGGGCTAAATCAGCGGTAACAAAATAGAGGCAATTTTAGTCCACTTTCTGATCAGTTATACAATGAACTTATACCTATGGAATTGATTAAATGTTTTGAAATTGCTCAAGGAAATAGTATCTGCCACCAGCTATTCCTCCTTTGGAACTCTTTTGCTTGTGCAAAAGTGGGACTGTCCATGTAGTCTTGGAGAGATGATGATTGTGATTCCTGGGGGAAATTCCCTGCAGCATACCATTATTTCGTATTTAGTGTGCATCAGAGCTGAGATTGGCTCCAATTCCATTACTTCTTATCGGTCATGTTCTCCTCTCAGTTGAATTTATGTAAGAGCTTTAGTTATGAAGTATTTATTATTTAACTGGTAAAATTTAATAAATAACACTCAGGATCCTGTTTCAGGCCTTATCTTTCTTCCTTTTCCTCAATATCTGGAAACCAAGGGTTTTTTTTGTAGTTTAAACGGAGGAGAGAACAGGGATGTTTCCCCACTCTGTACTTGGAGAGGTTTTTGTTCCCTAGAAGATCACTCTTAATTTTCTGTGACTGTCTCAGATGGAGATGTGTTCTCAGCTGATTGGGGTTGGAGGGATTGGAGGTAAAAAAGTAGTTCCAGATGGTGAAAACCATCCATTCTTTTTGCTGTCCTGAAGGAGGATTACAGGACTTGTACTTAAATTAGATAAGTCTGAATACTGTGTTTTAAAACAGGTGACATATGTCAGGAACACATCATCTGAGCAAGAAGAGGTAGTTGAAGCACTGAGAGAAGAAATAAGGATGATGAGTCATCTGAACCATCCTAACATTATTCGAATGTTGGGTGCTACATGCGAGAAGAGCAACTATAACCTCTTTATTGAATGGATGGCAGGTAAACAACTGGTGAAAATACCATCTGAGTCTTGAAATATGTAGTTTCATAGTGGATTTTGCATTGCTTGAGGTTGTGAATTTATATTTTTATTGCTGTGTTGGCAATCAGTATAAAGGTCTACTTACAGAATAGCTGAAGTGGACATAGCAATATTCTTAATGGTGCATCTTCTGGTGTTCTGAAATTTTCCATACATAACCTATCACACAGTTAAAGCAGTTGAAAACACTGAAGAAAGATTCTATTACTTTTCCTTCCATTTCTGACTCTTAAGTGAGAAGTTACAAATTTTTATATATTTCCAACTGAAGTGATTGTCTCTCAAACTGTTTTCAGTGTATCTGCGTAGCTTTAGGTTGCTATTAAAAATAACTTTACTAGAAAGTTTGGAACACCTGTCACTTATTTTTGTCCCAAGCTTTTTCTTAAAAATTGTGTCAGGTGACATGCAGAAGCATTTAAGAACTGAAAAGTAAGTTTCAAATAATAAGTAGTAAGTAGTGCTTTTGGAAAAATAAATTCAAGTCTTACATCTCTTAACTGGTAATTTAGTAAAAAATTTTGAGATCTTTTCATAGTTGTGTAGTGCAGGGACAAGAAAATCTGTCTTTTTTTTGAGAAGTATTAATTTTTAATACTAATTTTATGAATGTGATTATATGTTGCTGCCATCCAGTTACCAAGACTAGATTTGGTGCTTTATGCATCCTTATTTCCTGTAAAAGGAAAATTGCACCTTAACTTATGGTCAGAGTGCTAACATGTAAAGCTCCCAAGTATGTGTCATTACAAGAAGTAGTGCAAGAAGTATTTTCTCAAAATTAAGAGTGTTAAACTTTTTAAGTGTAGTTTTTTTCTGAAATATTATTATTTAGATAGTGAAATGTTAGGAATTGTGTTTACCTCATTTGAGACCAGGTTATATTACAATATTTTGAGAGACAAATTGGAAATCCAAAATCTTCAGAATCTATTACCAGTTCTGGAAAACAGAAGATACTGCTTTTCCTTGCTTGTATGTGTAGATCTATGTATTGGATAATAACAAACATAAATGAAGATATTGAGAGAGAATTCTTGCTGGAGGTTGCACTTATCTATTGCCCCAAAGAAAGCTAATGTTCTGCTGTTTACACGTTAATGTGAAGCGTAGATAAAGTGTTGTTTTTAAAGAAGTATAAGATTATTAGGAATCATGAAGACTTTTGTCTTTAATGTTTGCAATTCCATGTAGAGAGTAACTGAGGAATGAACTATGTCACTTTTTGCCTATGAAATTATTTTAATTTTTGGGGGGTAGGGGAAGGAGAAATCTAGTTATAAATTAGAAATACTAATATCAAGTTCCAGTTTTAGGATATAGTGTTGCACTATTAACAGAAAAAATGTAAATGTTGATAGAATGTACTGTTTTATCTTTTAGGGGGTTCAGTTGCTCATTTGTTAAGTAAATATGGAGCCTTCAAAGAATCGGTTATTATTAATTACACAGAACAACTGTTACGTGGCCTTTCTTACCTCCATGAGAATCAGATAATCCATAGAGATGTTAAAGGTGAGAATTAATGATAATTTCTTCTAAGAAGAAGTATTCAGAAAGCAGCATTTGTTTTGGCCTGAGAGTTGTACATTCTCTCAGATACCATCTCAGGAATGGTATTTCTGTTGGGTTTATCTGATCATTCTTGATCATTCTTAAGAAACTCTATTGCTGAAGTTAATCAAAATGCTACTGAAATTAATCAGAATGTTCATAGCAAGCTTGGGGATATTTGTTACCTGTGCCAACAGTTTAGAAAAATTGCCTTTCTCAGTTGGTTAAAATAAGATAGGGAGTTGCCATACAATTTTAAAACTACTGCTACTTAAATTAATGTAAATATTTACACAGAAATTGTAGTAAAATCTGTGAACAAGCCAAGATAAAGAAGCCAGATTTCTAATGTGTGGAAATATTGTAATGAGTTTTCTTCCTTCATCCTAACTGAACATAAATACAGTTATACTCTGAGTAAAATGTGGACTTTACTGGGAAATACCAGTCTTACTGAACTTTTCCCTTTGATGTCACTATAGCTGTCCATGAACTGGAGATATAGTTATATAAGTAGCAATGTATTGATGGCAAATGTTTGACTTTACTAATTCTTCTTGAAATAGTAAAACTTTAATTGCTCTGTAATTCTCCTTAAAGCAACTCAAGGTTGCTTGATAATGAAATAACTTTAAATTTCATGAAGAGCCACAGGCAAAGAAAGCCTCCAGGGCTTTAGGTCACCATTTTCTTCCATTATACCATCTCCAGGCATTGTTCCAGAATCCTGTGTGTTTGCCCTACTTTGAAAGTTTGATTGCTTCTCGAAATCTCTCGAACAGCCTTGAGCTGTGTGCAGTATCATTCAGGCATAACAGAAAAATGAGGTTATTAGACCGTATCCTTGATTTTTAGATATCCTTGATACTGGGGTGGGGAATGTCAACGTATTTCATAATTTTGAAGTGAGGGAGGAAAAGTGTCAAGTGTCTGTTCATCCTTCTGCCTTTAATAGAAAGCCAACTAGTAGTATTTTTATTGTGCTGTTGACAGGTGCCAATTTGCTAATTGACAGCACAGGTCATAGATTAAGAATTGCTGATTTTGGAGCTGCAGCCAGGTTGGCATCAAAAGGAACTGGTGCTGGGGAGTTTCAGGGACAGTTGTTGGGAACTATTGCATTTATGGCACCAGAGGTAAGAAACCAATTTTTAAAGTTATTTCAAAACATTTGTTTGAACTCTTTAAGCTAATTAATGTAGCCAAATAATAGAAAATTTCTGTATATTCTTCAAATGTGTTTTAAATGCCTTTGTTATAAAGATTAGGAATGATTCCAACATGGCGATCATGACATTTCTTTCTTGTTCCCAAGTTGTTTTAAGTAGTTTGCTACAAGATACAATTATCAAAAGTACTGTTACTAATGCCCAAATGACCATCTGCTCAAAAGGTGGCCATTGCAAGGTACTTTGCTTGTGGCTTGGTCAAGTATTCTATTTACTAGATCTCTAGACCTGTATAAGTCTTGTGGCATTTACATCACTGATCACTCTCTTAGCCTGAAATGTTAATCGGAATAAACTTGTTTGATGACATTTTGGGGTTTACTTCTAAATGACTTAGAGCTAAGAGACTTTGAACCGTAATAATCTGATTTTTGGTGTCTGTCTGTTCAGGTCCTGAGAGGTCAGCAATATGGAAGGAGCTGTGATGTGTGGAGTGTTGGCTGTGTTGTCATAGAAATGGCTTGTGCTAAACCTCCCTGGAATGCAGAGAAACACTCCAATCATCTTGCTCTGATATTTAAGGTGAGGTATTTTGTTACTATCAATATACTACGAAAGATGCCAAGTAATCTTGTATACAGCAGTGTGAGTTTTAGAAAGAAGTGCATGTAGCAGGGGTTGTTGCAATAGCTTTTTTTTTTTTATGTTGGAGCTGTTAGTACAGAAGCAATACTGGTGCCAATATAACCATCCTTGCTTCTTTAAAAAAACCAAACAAACTGATACCAAAAAAAAGATACTAATATAAAAATACTCGAACTCATAGAGTCATAGAACGGTTTGTGTTGGAAGGGACCTTAAAGATCATCTAGTTCTACCTTCCCTGCCATGTGCTGGGACACCTTGCACTAGACCAGGTTGCTCAGAAAGGTATGTTCTAAGATGTTCAAATACAGTGTAAAAGGCTTAAAAAAAAAAATAGTAGGAATAGAGTTGATCTTTACATTTGGCAGAAGATTGGGATTTGAACTTTTTCTTAAAATCCTGGAAAATACAGAAGCTTTATTTACCATAAACCATTTCTGTATGTATTCATATTTCACAGTGGGGCGTGTCCTTTTGTAAAAGCCCAATGTTCCATGATCAGATTTTGCTGAAAGACGTTTTCCATTATGCCTTGCTATATAAATCATATATATGATTTTTGCCCCATCCTTTTCTAGATCATCCATCTTGACATTCACGTTTCTTACTAAAATCAATTAGTTATATTTAATTCTGGAGGTCCAGTTGAACTGTAGGCATGAATGAAGAAAATACTGCTGCAAGTGAAGAAAAGGTTTCCAGAAAACAGATATTGCACAGCAGTACTCAGATATGTTCTGAGTAAAATCAGTTGTGATAAAAGATGCAATTGTCTCGGTTCTGTATCTCTGTGAAACAGGTGGTGCCACTCTAGTGTTCCCTGTCATCCTGCTTTAATCTGATCTAGATAAATTAAAATTAATTTGGTTGGGGGAGGTCTGTGTCTTTGAGACATATGGGCCTTCGGGGTGGTAGCATAAATACAGTAAAGACAGTGCAAGAAAGCACACCCAGTTTAACATGTAGTGTTACATCGCTCAGTTTAATCTCTCTCCATGGTGACTTATGCCAGTTAACAGTGAAGGCGGCTAGTAGACTAAAGAATGCCCATATGTAAGAGCTTTTCCTGTTGCCTTCTCAGAGATGATCACTTCAGGATCTTTCTGTAACAAGAAAATTTAGAGAAAAGTGTAAAGAGAAAGTCAAATTGAAAAGCAGTAGGCGTAAGGACAATAAACTGGAAGTAGTAATGTAATCTTCAAATTGCAGTAGGAAACATGCTGAACAGAGAAAAATTTATAAATCTAACTCCTCAGCTGAAATTATCAGGTTATGGAATGTTTTTGAGGTAGAAGCGGGGGCTTAATCACTGAGTTCTAAAAAGTTATTTCCCCTTGTTCAGATTGCTAGTGCAACTACTGCTCCATCAATCCCTACACATCTGTCTCCGGGCTTGAAAGATGTGACTCTTCGGTGTTTAGAACTTCAACCTCAGGACAGACCCCCTTCGAGGGAGCTGCTGAAACACCCAGTCTTCCGTACTACATGGTAGCTACTTATGTGTAAGGCTGAAATACTGAAGAAAATGCTACTGAATATACAATAACTGTCTTGAAGTGCAGTTAAGCACAGCAAATTATATTATTCTGCTGGCCTTAATGAGAGATACATCAAAAACATAAGGCCAGTGGAGGACCCTACCTAAGTATGTGATTGACAAATCAAGATCTTTACCTAAGCTCAGTATGCAACATTTGACAATTCATGCAGAGATTTGTAAACTGTGCCTTTTCAAACATCTGGCTCTATGTTAACACAAAAACATTTTTCCTTAAATCTGCATGATTATTTAGCAGGTAAGTGATTTTTATTTTATTTAGAGCACTTTTTCAGCAGTATTAGAAGCTGAGAGGCTCAAGATCTATTTTAATATAGCAATCACTGTTCAATTTCACATGTAGATGCTCTGCAATTAGTAAGTTTTCAGTACTGGTTAAAAGGACATTCTGTATCTGTCCCTTTTAAGTACATGATGTTCTCTGAGTAACAAATCCAAATATTGATGGAAACTTTAAAAAAAGCATTTTGCCTTCCTATGAAGTAAGAGCAGGCACTCATGGTTCACTGTGCATTTACTGCTGGCCATGTAATTTCTTTTGAAATCAAAGTTTGTTTTCTTTGTGTTTTTAACTTTCATGAAAAGGGGATATTTTAAAATAGTCTTTAGAAAAAATGATGCAAGCTGTGTCATGGAATATTTTCCTGACACAAGAGTTTTAAAACCAGATTTTCTGGAAATCTGGGATAAAATGCCACCTTCAACAAGGATATGTTGAAGGCTCTGATAGTATAGGTTATTTAATAAACAAGATTGTTCTGTATAAAGCAACTTAGTCTGAATCATGCTAGAAGTTGTTGAGCCTTTTTTTTCATATAGCAGTTTCTTCTGGCAAATTGTATAGAGAAGTTTCATGTCAAAGGCCCCCCAAACAAAGCTCCCATTACAGTTTTTATGGGAGACTTTGGCATGTACTTCAGTGTGAGCAGGTGCCAAATGAGCAAATCTCATTCTTTGTGTAAAGAAACTGAGGTTACATTCTCTACTGATAACAAGTTTTACCTGCTGTTTTCCTTCTGCCGTACATCATCTATTTACTGTAGCCATTAGTGATAATTTAATTTGAAAATGTTAAAAATATTACCAAGAAAGGTAAGAAAGGTATTTATTTTAACAAGAAACAAACTTGGACTTGAAGATCAAGATAAAGTAAAATGTGAAGTAAAGCTTCACCTGTAGTGCAAAACTTGTCGGTTTTTAGGAGTTGTGGGGTTTTTTTTTTAAACAAGTTTTTAAAATTATTTTAAAGGCAGGTTTTTAGATTCTGATGCATGTAATTCTGAAGGAAAATGGCAGCTTTTTCTTTTGCTTTTTTAAAAATGGGGATCTTTTTTAATCTAATACTGATTGTGTTTAATCCATTTTGAAAAAAATACTGTTCATGTTATAACTCTTCAGAAGCCAGTTGGATTGTTGGACTCAAATAGAATTGGTTATTTTCAAAGACTCAGGACAAACTAAATAAGCTATAGTACCTTAAAAGTGTATAATACAAATTGGAAGTAAGACATCTTAAAGATAAGTTTACATGAATGATAGTGCTCATACTAATAAAAAAAAAAAAAAACAACCCGTGTCATTAGTTGTGAATGTGTTTCTTTTGGAAATATTACATTCCTTTGTTTTTGAAGATTGGCAGAATTTGAAGAGTTAAAAAGATAATACGGAAATGTGAAGTTTGGTAGCTCTGTTTTGTACTTGACTTTTTTTTTTTTTTGACCACTTTAGAATTTCTCATTCTAATAAGATTGTTTCCAAGTCTTTCTTATGTGCAAGCTTTAAAGGATGCACTCTTGCCAATTCATGTACTGGAAGATCAGTTGTCAGATTAATACTGTTTCTGGCAGAAATGTAAACTGTATAAACTGATGAACCTCAGCTAATCAGTATTACTATGTAGATCACCATGCCTACCACATTTCAAACTCAAACTGCCTCTTAGGTGTCCAAATGCATTTGTTTGAGTTTGCATTTCCCTCGGCTTGCTGGTAATTGTGGTGTTTTTAAAATGGAGATGTGATGTAATATTCTTATTTTCTTTGGATCAAAGCTGGACTGAAAATTGTATTGTGTAATTATTTTTTGTGTTCTTAATGTTATTTGGTACTTAAGTTGTAAATAACGTCTACTGCTGTTTATTCCAGTTTCTACTACCTCAGGTGTCCTATAGAGTTTCTTCTACCAAAGTTCACTTTCACAATGAAATTATATTTGCTATGTGACTGATTCCTAAGACTTCCAGGGCTTAAGGGCTAACTTCTATTAGCACCTTACTGTGCAAGCAAATTTTACAGAAATCTCTGGGTTAAGAAATTTGGCTTCATTGTATCCTTTGTTATTTTAAATATATCAAGATATTTTAATTAAAAGTTTTTACCCCATTGAACCAATTTTATATAGTATAATTTGTACGTATTTTGGTGTTTTTTGTCTTTATAGTAAATAAAAGTTTTTGAACAAACTTTGTCCTTTGCTTACTGTAAGATGAACACATTCGTTTTACTGATGGGAATAAAATGTTTCAGGTACACTTCACTGTTTATACACAATTTCATACATCACACTTGATATATCAAGACTTAGTTTCTAATATTAAATGCCCAAGTGAATGAGTACTGGCCTACATATATATGTATATATATCTTGGGTGAATTAATAAAGAATACTTAGATAAAGGGTAGCAACAAAGACTAATTTTTTTTTTAATTAATGATAAAGATAAGAACTTCTCTTACAACAGCACTGTTATCTACAAACCCCACTTGATTATGCCTCTAGGCCAAGAATTAAATGTCAAAATTTTGCTTCACTGCAAATGTAACAATTACCTATTCAGGTGAGCTGATTTGGTTAGGTCAGTTCTGGAGCAATTGAAGTATATGTTGGAAGTTAATCTGCTGTTTTATGTTTTTGGTGAAATTATTCTGTTGCTTGAGATTTTAATAGCAAACATAAGCCTTCTTTATTCAGGCAGTCCATGTATTGCAAAGCTAGGGCTTGTTTCTGTTCTTGTCTTTCTCCAGATATTTTTTTAAATTTTAAAAATTAATCTGTTTTTTTATGGAAACAGATTTTAACTACAAACTTTTTTTGTGACTATAGATTCTGTATTTTGAAGGATTGCACTTTTTTATTATTTCCATTACTTATGTGACTTTCTGCAGATAGATACACGTATATCAATTCACCAGAAAAAAACTGTCAGCAGAAATCTTCAGATAAATTCTAATATCCGATTTCTAATATCAGAAAAATGTACTACCTGAAATGTCAGAAACGAAAATACATGGCAAGGATTAAGCAGGAGATACATTATAATGAGTTTATCTTCCTTTATTTGATTTACTATAGAAGTTCTGAATTCTGCTGTAGTATGTCAGACTTGTAATGTTGCAACCCCCTTTTTATGAGCAAGGGATGGCAGAGATCACGGATGCCCGGCAGATGGCAGTAAGTTTCAAAGACACCTACTCAGGGAATCAAGTATCTTCATGTGCACAAGGCATGTTCAGTTCTTCCACAGGCAAATGGTAAAAGCTCTATGCCTGTTGTGACCTCCTCAGTGGGAATAACATCTCATTCCTGTCTGATGGTCTTAGGTTGAAGTCTGGTGGTGGTTCATCGTTGCAAGTTCTCACTCAGGGGTATGGACTGGCTCCAGAACCTGTTGGAGCGTCACAAGGGTGACGTACATCCTTTCGTCAGATGAAAGTGGGCAATTTGTGTGCGTGGCTGTTGCAACCTGACAGCCCACTTCCCAAAGGACTCTATTTCCCTTACTGACTTTCCGCTCATTGCTTAGTCTTCCCTAATTGCCTGAATCACGCAGTGACTGTCTTGCTTTTAAGAGCCACAATATGCATGTGTTGTGGTGAACATGCATGTTGTTTTCTGGTTATGGCACACAGCTGCTGAAACCCAGAGTTACAAGTATTGAAGTGAGACCTTTCTTCCCTGTAATTACCGAGGAAAGCCAGGAGGTGGCAGGGAAGCACTTCGCGGCAGCCACTGTGCCTTTTCCTGCATTTTTCCCCAATTACTTCAGTTTGCAGTATCCCATCGCTCAGCTCCTGTTCTTGGAAAAGATGTGTCAGGCCAACAGTAGAACTGACTATGGAATAAATCAAGGCACCACTTTAAATATTTGTAAAGCTCTAAGATGGGAAGTTAATTCTCATGGTCATATTGCTTTGGTGGGCCTGTCTCCAAATTTCAGGTCCAGAGGAAGGAGTGTAACCCCTGAGAGTGTTTTGAGGCTTGATTTCTCTGTTTACCCCAAAACCAATTCTGAAACACTTAATATTTTTTAAACTGCTTTCTGAATAAAGTAAAATACATGCATGCATGTTGTTATTTTTCCACTTCACTGGCAGTCTTAAACTAAAACTGCAGCTAAGGAGCAGAATCCAAAGATAAGAGTTTTATGAAACTAGGTACCCAAGCAGCCAAGGGACAACTGTGGCCAAAGATGATAACAGTACCCTTATCTTTACACCTCTAGTGGTTTGTACAGAATGCTTTGGGAGCCATTGCTAATTTTTGAAGATCAATTCCTAAGTGATTGTTTTCCTTACTAGATTTTTTTTTAAATTGCATTAGAGATAAGTAGTGGTAGAATGTAGCACCAAAAGGGCTTGTGCCCGTGTTTGTAAATGCTCATGGTTTGTAGTATGTTCCTTCAGTCTGTCTACTTAGATGCTGCTGCTTGCTGTGCACCTTTCAATCTGCAGTAGCTTGTGATGCTACAAAATTAAAACTCGTGTCTCCTTGTTGTCACAGCCAAATACTAGGCAAAAGTGTGGGCAGAAGTGTAAGAGCTCTCGGGTCTGAAACTGAGCCACTCTTTTTATGACATGGATCACAAGTCTTGCGAGGAGCAGCTGAGGGAGCGGGACGGGGAGGGGCTCAGCCTGGAGAAAAAGAAATTCAGATGTGACCTGCCTGAAAGGAGGTTGGAGCCAGGTGCGGGTCGGGCTCTTCCATGCAACAGGACGCGAGGACATGGCCTGAAGCTGCTGCACGGGAGGTTCGGGTTGGACATTAGGAGGAATTTCTTCACACGAAGGGTGATTAAACATTGGAATGGGCTGCCCAAGGAGGTGGTGGGATCTGGTACCTGAGGTGTTTAAGGGAAGATTGGACGTGGCACCGTGCCACGGTGGTGTTTAGTCTGATGATCTGAGAGGTCTTTTCCAACCTAATTGATTCTGTGCCCATCTGAGGCACTAACAGCCCTTAGCATAGCTAGAAGCAGGCACTGGATTTTGGAGAGGTGATCTGACAGTGCCAGGAGTGGTCTTTAATGTCTGCTTCTAGATAATTTTTAAACCACCTTTTAATCTGATCTTGTCTTTTTGGATTGTTCACAGAAAGTGCAATGTAACATTGCTCGGAGAGAGGTGTGTGTATTTACGTCTGTGGACGTAATGCGGACCCAGGAGCCATGCGTTTTCATTCCCAATGCCTGCAGCTCTCCCCGTTCTGGGTATTGCGCGTCACTACCCGCGGGCCGAGCGCGAGGCGCGCCCTCACCCTCGGCCCTCAGGGGCCCTCAGCGGCTCCCCGCTCACGGCCCGGCCGCCGCGCTGGCAGCCAATGGCAGCGCAGGACACAAACGCGGCGGCTCCGTGTGTCCGCAGCGCGGATTGGCTGTCCCGGTTTGCGCGGGCGCGGCTCTGCAGGGGGCGGTGCGCGGGGCCGTGAGGGAGCGGCCGCCATGCTGCGGGAGCTGCGGCGGCGCTGGCGCTCCTACAAGTACCGCTTCGTGCCCTGGCTCGCCCTCAACCTCCGCCGCCAGCGCAGGTGAGGCGCGGGGGAAGGTCCCGGGCGCCAGCCCAGACCCCGCTGCCCCTCCTCAGGAGGGTCTGGGGCGCCGCAGGACCTCACTCGGGTTTGTCACTCAGAAGTGCTTCAGCATTGGTTGCTTCTTGGCTGGCATGAGATTCTTAGTCAGATACTTTAAAATGGTGTTTAACGTTGAAGATAGATAGCTAGCCAGCTAGGTAATTTCTTGTCGGTACGACATGTATGCCCTATTTTAATCATAAAAGTAGTGTTTGAATTTAAATTATTATGACACTGTGGTTATAAGTAACAAAATTAAAATAAGTAACTAAATTGAAACCGTCCTCGCCCACATAATATTTGTCTCACCTCATTTGAAGTGCAGTGAACTTTTTTTTTTTAAATAAGCATTATGATAATTATATTTCGTTTTTGGTGTGTTTTTCACTGAGAGCCCAGTAGGTTTTAACCTACTTGTGGTAAATACTCAGAGATGGTGGGTTTAGAGTAGAACAGGTGCTGGTTTGAACAGTCTCTTTTAATGTTTTTAGTGTTAAAACCAGTGGTTGTAGCTAGAAAAAGTATGAAAAAAGTTTGGGGTTTTCTAAAATAACAGTGCATCTAAGTTTCTGGTGCTGCAAAATGGCTCTTCTCTATTTAGGAAAAAAAGTAATACTAATATATGTTTTATAATTTTAAAATATTTTATTTTCTTTACAGGACCCTTCGGTATGTTCCTGAAAGTTCTCAAGACAAAATTATTGCTGATGAAGATGTCTTTGAAACACTGCTGAAAGCATTTAAAGCTCTGTTCATAAATGACTTCAGTAGACAAGCAGATATTCTGGCCTTACTTCCAGAAGTCAAGTGTCAGTATCTGGAGTTACTGACTGTGGAGCAGAAGCGGTCAAAAGTAAATTCCTGTACCCATCAGGGTCAGCACGTGCTTAGTCCTGAGGAAGTTTTGTTTAACACACTTGGGTTCGCTGTTAGCAGAGACCGGAGTTCCCTGGTGTCTGCTGGAACTGGAGTCTTTGTTACCAAAGGTTTTGTACCGCAAGGGACGGTTGTGTCTATGTATCCCGGTAATGGAATGTTTTTATTTTTGATTAAGTTATATGGAACTTCTAAGCATCTGATCTTGGAATGCCAAAGATCAACACTAATTTTTATTTTATGGGTTTTATTTCTGTCATTCCTTAACGAAATCACCAGCTAGGCTGCATGAGAATATTTATAAACTACCTAGAGTTATTTTGGAAATAAGAAAAACAATACTGGGAAGGATAATTTTGTTTATTAAAAAAAATTCCATACTGAGAGCCTGATATTCCAGCAGCTGCAAAAGTTGTTCCAGATTCTTTAAATGCAAATGTATGGAAGAAATTTCAAGTAGATGAATGTTGGGTTACACTATGTGATGATAGAATGATAGGCCTGGTAGGCCGGAGAGAGAGCCTCTTTCCTGGACCCAGAGGTGACCCTGGGACTGTATCCAGGTCACCGGGGATGGGCGGAGAGAGGATTGCAGCTTGTTGACAAAGCTGGACCTGTGAGAGGTGATGAATGCAGTTTGTAACCTTATAGGGTATTATTTACATATTACCATAATGGGCAATGTCTCTGCTTTATCCCAGGTGATAGGGGAACACTGTGGTGAGCATCTTCCCTGTTGATATGATGTTATATCCTGTTCTATGGGGGTATTTAGGGAATTTTGAGCTACGTAATAAATCACTTTGCACTGGAATTTGTGTGCGGAGTCATGCCCATGCGTGAACACTGCAGATGAACAGGAGAGTTTAATTCCTTGGGGTTTCTGTTTTGGTTCAGGATCTGAAAAATGAGATTTTGAGATCTCCACACAGGTCAATAGACAATTACACAAACTTCAAAGTACGAAAGTACACATTGGAGAATGAAAATAAAACCTTCATTTAGCAGAACTCTGTTCCATAAAGTATGTTTGGAAAAATCAGTACTTCTCGCTTCATTTGTTGGAACTGTGTTTTCTTAAAAAGGTTTGTAATTCTGTCAGCATGGCCAAGCTAGCAACTCCGCTGAGTTGCTTTGGGGTGGTCTCCGGCTTGTTCCAGCAGTGCAGGATCGGGAGCAGCCCAGGCATTCACTGGTTTTGGAGTGCTTGGCCATCACCATTGATTACTTGTAAACTGACCAGTTGTCAAGGGACATCGAGTGAGCCTGCCACTTTTGCAGCTCACTTCCAATTTCAGGCACACACTAAGTGTGAGCATAGGTGCATTCAGAGTCTCCTCCAACGGCTCTTGTGGCAAAACAAGAGGATGGGCTGTTGAAATGCCTTTTCAGGTTAATGAAGGAACCTGCCAGGCTGGAGATGGGACCCTGTGGACAGGGACCGCAGCCTGCCTGTGGCCTTTGCCTGGCTGCTTGCGTGATTGCAGGGCAGGATTTCTGCAGAGAGGTGCTGAAGATGAAGTGGGTGTGAGGGATGCAGGACAACGATTTCATGAAAAACAACAAAGCCCATCAGCTGTTGCTTTTCTGTGCTTGGAAGTCACGGCAGGTTAAATCCTCTCCTCAGATTTGGGAAACAGTCTGCTGAAATAATTTTTTCTTGGTTTGTCATTTTTCATCTCCTGGACCAAACAAAATCCCTGGGGTAGTGAACGGAGGTGTTTCAGGTTCTTTGCTGAATCTGTGTGTGCTTTTCAGAGTCCTGACACAGCAGTAGTATGGCTTAGTATCTTCAGCTTTGTTTTCCTGAACAAATATCACCTGATGTTTTCATCTCTGAAGCACGTCAGTTGGCTGTGAGGCTTTATCTTTCTCTCCCAAAGATACTTGATTCAGGCCTTCTATGATTTGCTTTGAGGCTTCTCTCTTTGGAATATATCAGCTCATTTAGTTGAGAGGGGATTTTTTTACATCCTAAAAAGTTGTGTCTGAAGGCTTGTAGGCTTACAAATACCAGTGTCACTAAGTGAGAGGGAACTTCTCTCCTACCCACTCTCTCTCCTTTTTTTCTATGTTTCTGTGTGGAGGGGACTGAAAGCCCACTCTGACAGTTAACTTATTTTCTTCTGAAATAATATCTGTCTTGTAACAGGTACAGTATACAGAAAGCATGAGCCCATCTTTTTCCAGTCCCTTGGCAATCCGTTTATTTTTAGGTGCATTGATGGTGTCCTTATTGATGGGAATGATAAAGGACTGTCCAGATCAGTGTACAGGTAAGCAAAAGTAGAGGATTGTCTCTCATCTGATTTAAAACAGGGGCGCTCCTTGTGTCAGTTCTGTTTCTTGCCCCAAGTCGCACGTGATTGTCGTCCACCTGTGCGTATCTCATAGTGCAAACAGCACAAGGGTGGCAGATGCTGGATGTGACTCATTAAGTACTTGTGTCTTCATCTGTAACACCAGTGACATGCATTCTGATGTACAGAGATTTTCCTGTGCAGAAAATGGTTTTAATAGAGTAGGAAGTAGCATAAAAGTACTGAAACATTTCTGAGCTGTTAATCAAACCTGCTTGGTTTGGTTCAACCAAGTCCAACTCCCTGCTCCTTGCAGGACTGCCTAAAACCATATGACTAAGAGCATCGTGTACACACTCCTTGAACTGTGACAGACTTGGTGCTGTGACCACTCCCCAGAGGAGCCCAGTGACTGGCCACCCTCTCAGTGAAGAATCTTTTCATTATGCCCAGTCTGACCTTCCCCTGACACAGCTAACCTGGACTGGTTTGGCTTACCTTAAAATACAATTTGTTGCAATTTGTGTTTAAATATGACATGAAAAGAACTAGCAAAATGATATAATACCTAGTTTGAATATTAATACCTACTAATACCAGATTTTCATTTTTGGAATGAGTTTGAAGCTAATACTGTAATGAGTCTTTGTATTTTTAGAAGTGAATGAAAGGTGTTGACACTTCTGTAATGGTAATGTTTGATGTTGATTTCTGGAAGAGTGTGTGGTAGTTTCTTCCACCAGAGTCTGAAGGACACCACAGAGTAGTGGGAAGTTTTGGTCTGTGCATGAGCCCCCCACTCCAGGTGCGTTGGGCAGCTGTAGCTTTATGCAGTGACTGTGGCCATTCCTGCAGAGGAAGTAAGATAACCTGTTAGGCGAAGGAGCCACAATCTGTGCTAACGCTGTTGGGCATTTCAGGTCTTGCAGCAGGAGAGATCAACTTGGCCCTTTTCAAATGAGTGATGAGAGCTGGCTCACAGCCACCCTGCAAAACCCACTAGCAGTGGGACAGTATGTCAACAATTGCTCACATGGTAAGTTGCCAGGTAAATTTCCCAAGTATGAGTTTGGCTTATGGATATAAATTATTTTGAAGGTGACACAGAGAATACGATATTGATCTTGTGGGGCAGTAGTACTGTTTAAAACAAGCACTTAGGGGGTAAAAAGTTTCTGAGGCTTTTTGTCACAGCTGAATGTTGGAATCCTTCATTGCAGCAACACTTCAAATATGCTTGTTCTTTTCTCACTGATCCCCCAGTTTCCCTCCTGGTATGTAGAATGAAAAGCACACACCCCAGAATGTGAGATGGTGGGAAGGGATATCTGGCAAAGTACCACTGGACTGAGACAGTAGAGAGTTGCAGATCAAGTTCCCCAGTGTGGTTCCAGAGGCTTCATGAGAAAACTACACATAGTGACATGTACAGTAGGATTCTATCACTGCTCAGTTTGAACTGTAAGATTTTTTTTAGACTTCCTTACATTTATGCACAAAATCTAGGAAGCTGTTGGTGTAATCTCACTTGTTGGACCTGAAGAAGGGAACTATTTAGTCTGTCTCTCTATTGATCTTAAGTAACTCATGGGAATGGTTGTACTGTGCAGAAAGTTGAATTGATACCATACTCGGCTTCTAAGTGGCTTTCATAGCCTGCATTACACTAAAGATGCCCTGCCTACATTCAGAAAGGTCACTGGAGGGGTATACTGAGGGTTGACTGGCATGGAGATACAGGGCTGTCCCATGAAACTGCTTTTTCGAAGTCCACTGTCTATGTAAGTGGTGATTTTCTCCCTACCTGTATTTCTGACATGTTTTGCCACCAGAAAAAACTTTTTCAATAATGCTTTAATTATAAAAGCAAACATTGTGTTTTTGGAACCTTTAGCAGTGCTGTAAGCTACCCCTGGCACTAAGCAAGTTATGCCTCTTCACAGACATGTTGATAATTGGGCAGAGCTCCTATAGTTGATTGCATACCTCTTGTGTAATTCAAGATAGGATGTCAGAGGAGTGCAGTACCTCCCAACAGAGGAATGGTTTTCGTGCTTGATGAAGCATCTGGTACTCCTGTAACAGTACATTTGATGTTTTTACACATCTTTAAGCCCTATCTGATAACTTTTTTTTTTATTCCTAGAAAAAGCTGCAAACGTGTGTTATCAAGAATTTGATGTACCAGAACATTTTCCAGTAGAACTGAAACAATACCTTCCAAACATCGTCTACAGCCATGACATAGAGAGGTTGGCAGCAAATGAAAGAGCTTGTAAATTTGTATGATGCATATTGCATGTGTAAAGAAAAGACAGACATGGTTAAAAAATAACAAAAAAAAAACCAAACAAAATAACTCATATGAAGATGAGTTACACAAGTGTGCAACTGTATGGGAGAGTTACCTCTCTGAATAGACTAATTTTAATTACAAGACTCTTCATTCGTTTTTCCACATTTTCACAAATGAAATCAGCATAGCTCTGAAGAGAGTTTTATGAGCAGTTGTTTCACTATAGTGCAATTCTTCTGAATTCCATAAAGCGCTAGTTGTACTTGACTCGTATTACAGTACTGACGTTTTTCAATACGTATTTCAAATCTGTTTCAGCCTTGACCAATCAAAGCCCTTCTGAGGTAATTCAAATTTAGGCTTCATACTTTCTGTTCTTCATGTCTGCTGCTTATGTGACAAATAAGCAGATGAATTTGCAAGAAGAAACCTAAGATCGTATTGAGACAAGTGAAATATTATGCAATATAAAGGCCTGGACTTACAGTACAGTTAGTAAAATTACAACGTCCTGCTTATGACCTGAAAGTCCACCTTTTTTCAGAAATTAAAACACTTGGGAATCTTTCTTAGATAATTCTCTTCATTTCAAGAATGTATAGGAATCTTAGAGCAGATGATCTGAACTTTTAATGTAATTCTGGGGTTATTTAAATACTCTGAAATTTCATTGGAAAATGGCTTTTCTGATTAAACTTAGAGTTTGTTGAGGCAAGGTTAAAGATGCACTTGGGATCTGCAGATGATTAAATAAATGCTAATAAAATAAGCAGTAGGACTTAAGTGTGAAAGCACATAAGCTGTGGGAACACTTCAGGAAAGGGGAATCTTGCTCTTGCTTGGAATCTGTCCAAGAAAATATGGTCTTCCAGTCATTGTTTCTCCCAGTGTACAGCCACCAGACGAAAGATCCCATCTGCTTCTAGGTGCTTGTTTTGATACTGATGAATACAGTGCTGACAACATAGGTAAACTGGTTTCTAGATCTTGCTGTGTTTTATGAAAGAGTTCTCAGTACTTATTTACCTTGTTGTTTTGTATGTTTCAAAATGGCCTCACACTAAATTTTTGGTAGTAGAGACTTGGGTTAATGCTGTTTTCCACTTCCTTGTTCATCAGTATCAGAAGCGTGTGCTCTCCTTCCTAGAACAGACACTTCAGCTTTAGGGCATGGTCATTTACTAAAAGGAAGTTTAGAGAGGTGGGTTTCTACATATCTCTGAGAAACTGCCTGCCAGCCCCTGATTTCAGCTTGGAGTTCATGGATAATTGACAGGTCGCTGCAGATGGCAGCAGGTCTCTGGTGCAGTTCAGAGCTGTCTTCCTGGGTGCTCTTGGGCCTTAGGAGAGACGCTTTAGCCAGCCAGCGCCTGCAACAGGTGTGTCCACAGGAGTGCCTTCTGCTGCATCAACTTTGCTGTAGCTTTTCCTCCTGTCTGAGTGAGTGTGTCTCTTGCAGTCTTGACTAATTCTTTTCATCTCTGAATGATTGTGTGGAACAATTGAGTGGAAACATATTTTGCATACCCACACAGGCTGTGGGTTTTTTGGTAATAATACTGGTTTTGCTTATATTTGCTATCTGTATTCCAGTGTTGTTTTTCCATGTTTCCTGCCCTGCATTATGCGTATTACTCACTAAACTAATTAGACAAGGCCACTGGTTTAGCTTCTTGAAATGAAGAATTAAAAACAATTCAAAGGAAAATATAACTGTTCACGTTTATATGTTTTGCTTCTTCTTTTACAGCCACCTGAGGTGTGTAGTTCTTGTTGCTCTCAGAGACATCAAGCAAGGAGAAGAACTTTTTTCGAATTACTACACTGTTGTCAGCTGAGTTGATAGATTCAAGACAGAAGAAATCTGTGTCAATAAAATACATGTGGTGCCTGTAGTTCAAGCTTCATCATCATTTTTGTGTAAGGGAGAGCTGTAGTTTTACCATCCAGAGAGCCAAGCTGTAGGCTTGAATTTCTCTGAAGTAGTCCTCATTCAATGCACAGGTGAAGGTTTAACCATTTACATCATAAGGTTCTCAGGTGTCTGCTGTTGTTGATATTTCTGCATATTGGTGTTCAGCTGTCCGTAAGGTAGCTCATAAAATTAAAACCTTAGTTCTAGACAAGTCATTTAATCTACTAGATTGCACAGTTGTCTGTAATTGGGAGTGTTACAGTATTTTTCAGTTTAATTTCCTGTGCTTAAAATGGACACAGCTCGCAAAAATGACTTTCCTCTTGAACTGTATAATAATATATAATGCTAATCCTCACAGCTCACAGTAGTTACTACGTCTTGTCCTGGTATCCTTGAAGTTGACCCCTTTTGGTATCAGGTTGCTTCTAAAAAACACCACAGTGCAGGCAGTTGTCCTTGCATGAAGCCCATTTTGGAACCGTGCTGATCGGCCCCTCAGCTGTGCCTGCATGGTGCACTGTCATCCTGGGGCATCTTGAGCCGCTGGCTTAGCTGGGCCTGTCCTGGGTTAGGAGGAAACACGCGTCCAGTCCTGATTTCAGTGATTCGCTGAAAGTTTCCTCCACATGGCAGCTTTCATTGCTTTTGTTCCGCAAGAGGACTTCATGTTGGAGTGTAGTTGGAGGAAACTGTGCCAACCAAAGTTGCAGTATACTTTTTAATGAGTTTCTGGTATAAACAGGGGCAACTATTCTCACGTTAATTTTTGCTGCTGTCTGCAAACTGCCTTCAGAAAGATGAAACCAGTATTTAGTGCCAAAGTCCAAGCAAGCCTCCCAGTGAATTTGTGGTTGGCACAAGCTCATGGGAGAGGAGGAGCTGGGAAACTGTGTGCTCTTAGGAACTGGGTGGTGGTTGGGGTGGCCAGCGTGCCCTGCTTAGCTGCTGAGGCATCGTCTCCTTTTCAGAATGCAAAGCTTTGTGGTGTCTGCATTACTTGGTCTGCTTCCAAGCCTGAACCTTGCCTGTCGCATTCATTTGCAAGTCCTTCACTGCCATAGGGGCCTGGCTATTTCAGCAGGAGTTAAGTAGCAGAGCTCTGAGATAGTGGCATCTGGCTCAGCATGGGTTGTGAAAGTTTTATGGTGATGCTCGGGGCGTGGGGTGACTTCTAGTGACATTCCTTGTGGATTGGTAAGGGATCAGAGCAGTGATCACCAGTCTCCCAAAGGGGGTTGTCCCCCGCCATGACTGAGGATCCCTTCTCTCCTGAGCTGACCCTTCTCCCCAGCTCTTTGGGAGGTTATTGGGACCTCTTGGTCTGTGGAGGAAACTGGATGTCAATGGCACATGCAGTATTCCTAGTGTAGGGGCTGTAGTTCCCCAGGCAACTCCCATGGCACTCTGGAAGGAGGAGAGCGGGAAAGGTGTGAGTGTGTGTGCTGCTGCTTATTTGTCCCTTTTCCCTTGCTCTTAAAGCTGCTGTTCCTGACTACTGCTCATCAGACCCTCCCATGAGCTGATCTGACTTGCTAGGCACGGTAACACCACCACCACCCCGCCAGCTTTCTGCCCTGTTTTGTTCCCTTCTGTTGCAGTGACATGAAACCGCTCATAGAGGGGCCACAGTGAGCAAGAGAGCAGGAAGCCCATGGGTGGTGTCAGAGTCGCTGATTTGACTCCCTGGGTCTTACAGAGTTGTGCTCTCAGACAATTCTATTTTGCACATAAAGGTGTGCTGTACTTGCTGGATGTCTCATTGCCTGCCGGGCTGGTCTGCTCCCTGCTGCATGCTCCTCCCCGTGCCAGTTCTGGAGCTCATCTGGCAACACAGGAAACTGTCAGGAGCTGCGGCAAGAGGGAGTGACGGTGTTCTGCCACCTTAAAGGACTGTGCTGTCAGGCCTGTTGGCACACCAGGCAGGTGCGTGCCAGCCACAGCAGAGGAGCGGGTGGCGATAAGCAGCCATGCTGCAGGGCAAGAGCGGGAAGTTGGCAAATGTTGTCCTGATTTTCAAGAAGGAGTACCCAGAAACTACAGTTCTGTACGTCTCACTTCAGTGCCCAGTGGCAAAATCATGGAAAAGATTATTCTGGGAAGTAATGAAAAACAGCTGGAGGATAATGCAGTCACTGGTCACAGCCAGCGGCTTCATGAGAGGGAAAGTCCTGCTTGTTGAACCTGATTTCCTTTTATGACAAGGTAACCCACCCAGCTGATCAAGGGAAGCCAGCTGATGTGATCTTTCTGGATTTCGGTAAAGCTTTCAATACTGTCTCTGACAGGATCCTTCTGGATAAAGTGTCCAGCTCACAGCTGGACAAACACATCATGGGATGGGTGAGAACTGGCTCACAGGTCAGGCACAAAGGGTTACAGTGAATGGGG
>VWZT01010026.1:78343-91510 GCA_013397055.1 Pachycephala philippinensis
TTTCCAATGGCATCAGAGGCAAAATTAGCACGGAAACACCAAGCTGGTTTTTAATATGTTGGCTCTTATTTCACTCTTTTGCATAGCTTCTGAAAAAGGCATTGCTTTTATAAACATTCAGTATCATATCATCTACCAGTTCTTCCATTTAACTGTAAAATACTAACCTTGTTTTTCTGTATGAGATGAAAGTCTTTTCCATACATCAGAAGTGCACTTTCAAAGCTTCTGCATTCTTCTTCCGTCCACGCTGTCATCTCTTCTAGATAATTATAAAAGTAGCATGAGAAACTTGATTCACTCACTAACCTTTTACAAAGAATAAAATTTTTGGTCCTAATGGATTAATATCCAAATGCATTTTTTTAAAAAAAAGTAATTTGGTTATTTAGATCCATGTTATTTTCCTTACTGAGAAGCTATCCTACCTGAAATCTAACATTCTTCTTTACAAAGAATCACCTAGAAGAGTTTGATTTCTGAAATCTTTCATCCTTGAGGGCAAAGGATACTTGAAAGGTTTATTGTTCTTAGTAAGTTTGCCATCAAAAAATAGTGTTTGATAACATCACTGAGGTGCTAAGTGTGATAATTTTTCTCAATATTTCTTGTTACACAGGATGCAAAGAACAGTGGTTGTTAGAAAAAAGAGCGAAGGAAAATCCTGTTTTGATGGATGGCCCTGCTCTGACTGAGCATCACAGAGAAGAAGGCCTGCGAGAGCTCAGCCCTGCTGTGCAAACAGGAACAGTGCTAGGCCCACATGCTCTCAGGCACTCAGGAGCCTAGGCCATGTCTGACCCAGGAGCCAGCCACCAGCCTGAGTGCCAGCCTCGGTGCACAGCACCATAAATCACAGCTGAGAAACAGGGTGGGATGAACTGTCATCAGCAGGGCAATTCCAAGCTGACACAGCCAGCCAACGGATCCAGCATGAGACAGACTCCCCAGCACATACAACACCTTGCCCGATCTTGTAACGCCCCTGGTGAGGTAGTGGACTCCTGGAAAAGGCATAATGAACCATGGAGGAGTGCCTCAGCACCGAGCCTAGGTCAGGCAGCCGTACAGGACAAACTGACTGGGACTATACTTAATGTCATCCAGGCAAAAATAAAGGACAAAGAACCGTCTTTGTTAAATTACAGACTCTGGTTTTCATTTAAGCGATTAATAAATAATAAGTACAAACAAGATGGAAGCCCATTTTGCAAGGAGACTCAAGCAAAGCTCTCTATGCCCTATGGAACTATACAATAGTATACATTTAGGGTTGGCATAGCACAAATGTTAGCACAACGAGGGATGGAGTGGGGCTTATTTATGTACCCAGCTATATCCTCCTGATTGTGGTACAACTGTCACCAGACTGTAATCAACCACGATGGCAAAGAGATACTACATGGTGGGCGAGAACTCCTTTATGGCAGCAGAACCACATCTCTCCCCACCCCTCTCCTCAACCTGTTTCATTGTTACAACAGCAGTGGAGGAAAGAAAGGAAGGTCAAAAGCGAATCCTCAGACTTTCTACTAACTGCAAACGTCTGTAGCAGAACTTCCAATTGGCCGACTCTCAGATTATACCTAATTTGTGCTAAAGTCATCGTGACAGCGATGTGCTTGATAATCTGGTTCCTACTCAAGGATTTTCCATGCAATTTTTTTTTTCTTTTTTTAGAAACACACTTTTCTGAAAAACCAGGTATTCTCTTACCCTGAGATGCCTTTCCATTTGAGCAGTATCTCTCAATTGCTTCTTTAACATTATGGCTACTTTTAAGAAGTTCATACAGCGCCTATAAAATAGGAGAGGTCTTTAGAAAGAGTCAGAGTTTTCTAATATCCAATCTAGACCTCCAAAACTAGTCTTCCAGTGAACATATCTAACGTAAAAAAAAAAAAACAAAAAAACAAAACTTTACACATGAAAATTTAAAAGTAACAACCAAAACCACCCAAAAGTTGAGGCAAGATTTAATTTAAAAAAATGTAAAACATTATATGCAATTATTAAAAAGGCTGAATTTGTTAACAGTATGACAATCAGAAACATCACAGATCACAACACTGCCAACATTCAAATACTCAAGATTTTTAAGAATTTGCTTAAAAATTTTAAGTAAGATCTTGACCGAATAATATCCGACTAAGGAATGAAGCAATTGAGTAGTGGTGCCTTTATAATGCAAGGCAGAGAAAGAGACCACATGTTAATTACGAAGTTCTGTGTCACAAATTGAACAGGATATAAAACCTACTTGTTCATTGTCCCGTGTATGTAGTCCTTCAGGAATTCTGCCAATCATTTTTTCATTTCCTGTTCTTAAGGAGGTTTCAAAAAGGTATTCTTTAACTTTACTTTCTGAGATCACATCGGGTTTCCAAAGTAAATGGTCTTCATTTTCATAAGCTGATAAAATAGAAATCCATTAATGCCAGGTAAAACATTTTTAAGGCTGTAACATCAAAAGCTATTTCACAAATACAAAGAACAGGAACATAGAAGTTATCATATCAAGCATGATCACACCACTTTTAAACTGCAGATCACTTTGGCTATTTAGTAACTTTCAACTAAAATTTGCCAAAAATTACTTAACAGAATGGCAATCTATATGGCAATGTGGTGATCAGTTTTCCATTCAGTAGCAACTGAATGCTGTTGAGAACTTGGTATGTTAAATGCTTCAAAAGTAATTAGGATGCACAGTCTTCCACAGTACACTGAAATGATGTCTACAACTCTGAGATAGCTTATTTCAAGGACAATATATTGAAAATGCACAAGAGCTGACCCCAACCTTTGTCAGTCTGTGCATATGTTTCAATAGTAGATTAAACTATAAATCCTTTACTCTGATCAATAGATGTGATTATCATTGCACATCCTCATGTACTCTCTTGGCAATACAGAATTTGAGTTATTTAATTCAAACACAGAATCATAATGGCTGTTACAGCAAAAAAGGAGGAGATGCTCAAAGCTCTCCTAAAACTGCAGGAAACAACATTAGGCTAAGGTGAGGAATAAAATGACACCTCTGGAAGTTCTTTTATGGCTTAACAACATGGAAAGCTTTCAGACAGACATGTCACAAGTGTAAAATTTATAGGAGAGCAGAATTGCTTTCTAGCACAATTCTGGTAGCTGGGACTACATAGCACAAATATAAGCACCTGTTTGCCATCACTAGCTTTTCAGGGAGTACAGAAAAGGCTTTCATAGAATCTTCCACCCCTACAACCAAGCCCACCCTTCCAGAGTGCTGCTGACACTCCTCTTCAGCTTTCTTTATCAACCAAGACCATGCAGTGCTTTTTGCTGGAGTCCATGACTAACAACCTCAAAAGATGCTCCTTGAGCTCTCTCATCTGAGAGATACCCCTTTGCTCTTGGCCATGCTATCAGACTTTCACTGGTTCTCTCTACTACAAGCTAATTACAGAGAAAATTGTCAGATTAACCCCTCCTTGGTCATACTCTGGTTATTAGCACTTCCTTAGTTCTCGGCTGAGGAGAAGTCAAGATGTGGAAAGAGTAAAAGAATTACCCACATAAATCCAGTCCTTATTCCTCCATTTCTTGGAACCCACTAGAATCATGCTTGAATCTTAAAAAAATTGGAGGCTTTCCTAGATCTTAAGCAACACAAGAGATGTTCACTTCCTAACACTTCCAGCTCCACCCCTACCAAACATTCTTCTCTATGGTAAAGGATTACTCCTCAAAAGAGCAGGTGGTGATGTTGAAAAGACTCAATACAATTCACTCAAATAATATCCCCCTTAAATGTTACAGTAACAGAACACAAGCACCTTACAGAATATCAAAAATTTACAGAAAAAAAACAGAATGCCCTTCATTTATTATTTTATCACCCTACCCATTTGTTAATTTCATAGCTGTTCCACCCATGAGCAAATTTTTTTTGCATTATTTGCCTTTTTAATTCCACAGCTATATGTGCTTGGTTTCTAAAGAAACAAAACAAAACTGTATTAAATAAAGCACTTTTTTCCACTCTAGCACAACTGCAGTGTTTAATCTAAAATTGCACTGGAGTAATGTCACACTTAAAACATCACATTTTTAAGAGACAGTGTATCAGGACCTATATAAGGAAATTTAAAATAGCTCATTGCTTTGTCTTCCATATCAATTTTGTAACTCACATGGTTTTACCTGCCAAAAAAACAACCAAGGAAAAAGGCCGTTTTGAACATCTTCATTGTAAGCTAAGTTACATGCTCATAGACTAGCTATGATTCTCGAACGAAAGTACTCCCTTCTTGACCTACAGTTAGTTGTCTCCTAATATTACTGGACACTTCAGAATTAACCCTCCAATTTTGTCTTAAAAATATCCGCTCCAAGTTGAAGAGTCACATTTCTGAGATTTAAGTACATAGTTGTCGACTTCAGTTTTCTAGTGCCTTATTTTTAATGGTCTCTGAGACTTTAGCTAGGTAATTGAATTGACCTTATAAATTTAAATAACATTTTTCCATCAAGTGCTATGTATAAACATAAAATAAGAAGTAAAACAGAAGAACTTACCCTTTTCATCACCACTGCATCTGCCAAGGTAAGCTGGAATTTCAGCCTGGTATTGTGAACCAACCATTATTTCCTGAAAATGTAATAAAAATGAAGAGAAAAAGTTATTAACAATATTTTGTGTCTGGAAGTATTAAAAAATGTCATTAACTCAGCACATGACATAGAATTCCTGAATGAAGGTACTACTTTAGATATATACTAGGAATCTTAATGGATTTCTCTAACAGGAAAGTTTTAACTTTTAAAAAACATGATTACCTTTCTCAAATCTTCAGATGAATTACCATTGTCTGCCTCGACATCTTCACCATCAGATTCCTTATCTCCATCACACGTGGTGTTTGCTTCAGACACAAAGAAATTTCCTTTTAGCTATGAAGAATTTTCTGTTCAAGCACAGAACTACAAGGTATCATTTACTTTTGAAAGGAGCACCTGATTTTATTCGGGGAGACACTTATTGTGTGTCTGTTGATCCACATTTCTATCAAAACCGAACCAGAATGAAGTCAGAACGCACTGGTACTTGTATACTGCAGAACTGAAACACTTCTCATCATCGCAAATGACACAATCTACTGTATTTCCAACAGTCAAAAGGAAATTAGATAATTTTTCTTCATTGATTTTCTTCATTAAATGCTTACACCTTATAGAAAAGGTAGGAGAAAAACAGAAAACTTCCAGGGCTATGACATAGCCTCATGTTAATCACAAAGAGAGTAAAGTTGAAGGCATGCCTTTATTACCTACTAAAACCTTTCATCAGAAATTTTAATGGGCATTAAAAACATTCCTTTAAACCAGGCTGCCTGAGCAAGGAATGAAGATCCAGAAGAGACACACAAAATGGAATAAGTAAAAGACAGCAATAGACTGCTTATTCCTCTTTAATCTTTTTTTTTTCCCTTCACTTAGGAAGAAATACAGGAGAGCCCTCCAAACAGTTCAAATACATTACTCCATAGAATAACTCATATTTTAGAATCTGGAACGCTGTGGTATTGGGTTCTGAAGCAGTTCTATTTTTATAGTTGTATAATCCCCAGCAGAATGAAATCTACAGTTCTGACATGATTACAGCTATTTTGTATTCTCCAACATCAGAAAAAACATAAATTGGGCTGAAATTTTAGTTTCATCACAACTAAAACGTCATGAACATCAGAGACAATATCCAAGACTGTATGGACTGAGGCTCTTCTTCTGTAGTCATTACTAAAATCACCAGTCTCTCTCTCTTTTTGGTTTTACAAGTAGCAAGCAAGGAGCTAACCTGAATGAATGGAACAATATGCCTGGACAATCACAGGCAAATATTTTGCCCAATTAACGTAAACTCAACGAAACTGTCTATGTTACGTATTAGACATGCATATCTTAAAACTTAATGTTATCTTAGAATCTGGGAAATGGACAGAGACCAGAAAAAAGATGGAACTGCCAACAGCACAGTGAACTGACATCTCCTTCCCTGAAATGGTGGATATTTAATTTTAAAATGTCCAGCTTAATGTTCTAACAAAGTAACAATTTGAAAGAAAACCATGACAGCTGAGAACAAAGATGACTGTTTCTTAATCCTCAGTACAGATGAGGGACTAAGTACTTTTTTTATTAAGCTGCCACACTTAAAATGTCATATTCATTAACAGTTCACAAGTGCCAGCATGTTTTGGAGTTTGTTTAACTGAAAAACGGGCATTATAATTTTAAGTTTTTTGTATCTTTCTTTCAATACAAATGTCTTGCATTTATCAGACAGCAGCATGCAAAGGGCTATGATTGCTGGTGACTGAGTCAGCACTTTCCCTTTATTCCCCCCTCCTCTAGAGGAATGAACTCCCCCATGGAACACCTTAAGATACTTGCCAAATTAAAACTGCGATAAAAGTCCTCCATATTGCTCTAACTCTAGGACACCAGTGAACAAATGAGATGCAACAGGCAATGAGGAATATCTCATCCAGGTTGGATAACTGAACCACTGGTTCTCAGATCCTTCCCATCATAGCTCCATGGATAGTGAAATTTTGGTGGTCATGGGTTTACAGGCCCCATCCCATATAAAACTACTTTGGCTCACCCCATGAAGTCCTATGGAAAACTGCTGAATGTGTGAAGGGAAATAATCACAAAGACACTGCGTCCCAGTTCACATCCACAGGCTGCACGAAGGAGTCACTGGCTTAAAAGCAGCAGCAAAAATTTTAGTAGAGAAACACTAATTTAAAAGAATGGGTTACATATTCATATAATTCACTAACATATTGAAAATCATGAGGGGTGTTCCTCAACATTGTATTATAAACTACTGATTATGAAGTCATTGTATTTATAGAGAAATTAATTTTACTTGTGCTTTGAGCAGAGAACCAAATGTAAGTCTTCTAGGTAATCAGTAATACCAACCCAAAGGCAAGTTGTACAGTTGCTCCTGTACAACTTCCTGCAAAACACTGTTTCCCAACTCCTGGTACAGTGAGCAGTACTCCACAATTTTGGTATTTTAAAGTATGAAGCTATATATAACACTATGACTTTTTGAGTACTATTATAAAATCAGGTTTCCTACATCTTAATGGCCGAGGAAAGAAGTCAGTAGCCTCATGTGAAGTAACTGATGGTGTCAAGTCATCAGCAGAGGACTGTGTTTCTTCATCATCACCCGACAAGAGGTCTTTAGCGATTTCCTCCTGTATCATTAAAACAAAAAAATAAAACCTCAGAGTGACTATAGACTGGTAAGCATTTAGATTCAGCCAACTGTAAACCTCATTAATTAAAATGAGTTACCTTACTGTAAGAAAATTTAGCAGACCATACTCCCTTAATTAAAAAGCTAGTTTGCTCCTACTAACTCTAAGAAAATAACCATTCATTTCAGAGCCAAACACAGTGGTTCATTCCCCCTCTGTCTTCTATTAGAACAAATGCACAAGAATTAACTGGAAGCATCTATCTCAGATGTTCCTCCAATTGCTTACTGTAAGAAACACCAATGGAAACTGCCTCACATATTTAGCATTCTGTCATTCTTTCCATCACAGATATCCTGAAGCTTCAAAAGCCTACTGCCCCCTAAACTCTGGGGAAAAAGCCAGCCAAACAAAAAAAACCCAGCCAGGTTTTTTGTAGATTTTTGCTGAGAGGATAGTTCCAGATAATAAACAACTTCCCAAAACACAAAAAATACAATATTTTTGTAGGTTAAAGAAACAATATTAAGACAGAAAAAGCACACTGCGTCCACTAGCAGTCATCTTTGAACCCCTGTGACAGAGATTTGGAAGGGAAAGAACTCTATTAGACAACAAGCCAACTACATTTTTGTAGCCTCAACACAATCGTGAATCCTAATGAGAATCAGATGTGCAGAGCCATCATTATATCCTTCTTTCTGTGGAGTTTACCATTACATCATACAGGAAAAAAAAAAGACATACTTACTACTTGCATACTTTCTAAGCTCAACTACAAGCTGCACGTGCTTTGTAGCCAAAAATCAGAATACAATCTCAGAATTTAAAGTTAACTTGCAAACCACAAAAGCCAAAGTTTCAGGTTTTTACATCAGCAATGCAACACATATAGTCACTGCACATAAAACAATCTCTCTCTCATTCCCCAAAGCTGAGACCTTCCTAAATGATATGCATTTGAAAATAAAGTTCCAAAGCAATCAAGAGTGCATTTTCAAGTTTTTTTCATACCATTTTGATACTTGATGTGTGGTGGAAGTTAAAGTTATTTCTGGACATCGCATATATTATCGAAAAATCCCACTTCTTAACTAAAAAAAAACCCCAAAACAACTAGGAAACCTCCTACTTAAACGTTCTTTGCATGTGTTTTAGAAGAACTGTTGACATATTTATTTTTCTTTTGTACTAATATAGTGACACTGAAGTTGCTATGCATTTGAAAGTGTCCTTATTAGAACTAGATGCCCAATGGCCATGATAAGGTAGGATCCCAGAGTAACAATGTATATCAAAATTAACAAGAGATATATTTTGTAACATCAAGCAATTGACATGTAATTTAAGGCCACCTGGATTTCTGCTTTTAAACAACAGTTGAAAATGGTTCTGACTTACTTTATCTAGAGTCATATCTGGAAGTTCATCTGCAAGTTCACTTGGAGAGCTATTCGCACTGGAACCTGGCATAACTGGAATCGTGGGTTCATAGCCATAGAATGCGAGTAAATCTTCCAGTGGCATGTTTCCTTCCTAACACAAGAAGAATTACAACACTTCAACATAATGCCAATTACTTGTAAACAGTTCAGCCATAAGGGGGTAAGACATATTTTGAAGAACAGAAATAAAAACCAAAGGAAAACTGAACTGAAAACAGGAATGATTAAAGGTTTAAAATATTGTGATTCTACGATAACAATAATTCATAAACATGTCTCTTGGCATATAGTGAAGTTTTGCCATGCTGTTGGGGAAAACATTTTACTGGATAAAACTAAAGAGTAAGTATTAAAAATATGCTCCCTGTCTGATTGATACTGTAGAACATGATTTGTCAATATTTCTTCAAGAGAAATACAGAAAGCCCTGAAGACTTTATTCCTTCATAGCTACAGCTGCACACGTGAAAACCCCCACAAAAGTAAACCAATATAGCAACTTTTAAGCCCTTCATCTCCTGCACAATGCATTTTATATTAACCATTGAGAAGGCAACAAGAGAAAGACAGCCAAGAGAATGCAAAAATCAAGAGAAAGGCTTGATTTTTAACTTGTCTTTTCCAACAGTTTTTGATCAAGTGATTCTAATAACTATCATCATACTTACATCCTAATACAATTAATAAAACAAAAAACAGTGAAGATTTTTTTTGTAGTTACCTGGTTCAAGACATCAAAGTACTGAAAATATTTTAAAATATTTATACCTTTTAAAGTTGTAACTCTAAAAATTTACTGTTGAACTCATACACTGATTAAATTGCCTTTTTTTTCTTTAGTGAGGCACAGTCTTAGTCCTGCAAACTCATGTCCAAGTCTTTCCAGGATCAGGACCTAAAGTAATAAAGTCTTTCAGATGAGTATCCCTCTGTTCTTCTTTCTTCTATCATACAAGCAGTAAAAGAATTCTGTGGAGTAACAACTCCATTTTAACCATCAGACCTGGTAAACTGCTTCACTACCACAACAGCAAGCTCATAATCAGCAAAAATGTAATTGTAAAGACAGTCAGGCAAAAAAAAAAAAAAAAAGAAAAAGGAATATATGCACTGCCAACTGCACATTTAGAAAATTTGTTTTTACATGGACTACATAAACACAGCCTTGTATTTGATGCTAAAAATTACAGTTTTTTGGAAGTCTGTTGACCAAAACCTGCAGTTATACTGAGAGGTGTAAGTGGGTCACCAAACAGTAATGCAAACAGCATCAATGTGTGGGTATTCAGCATTCGGCATGCATTGAGAATGGGTGATGCACTGCCATGGATGAACAAGAGGTGTAAATACGGAAAACTTCTTATTAAGAAGTGTAAAATGGAATAGGAAAAGCCAAAGAGCACACTGATCATTTTGTACATCCACTGAATGCTAAACTGATGAAACTAAGACATAAAAATATCATTTATATAGCAAATTATTGCGACCCATCATGCCTAAACCAGGATTGTTTGTCTGCATATTGGAAAAGTAAAACCTGACCAACATAATGAAATCCAACTAGATGCCACTTTAATAGTATGCAAATTGTACAGTTTCAACATACAAGTGATCTTAGATGACAGGACTCTAAAACCTGGATCAGTGATTTCTCTACCAAAGCAAATGTGCTACTAAAAAAAAAAAAAAATATGACCACTAATACATTGGACAAGCTTTCAGCCTTTTCTGTGAGGATACACTGCTACATCTACATCCTAACCTGACTTTCTTTTAAACAAGCTGCAAATGCATTTTAGCAGAAAACTGCACTATACGATATAAATTGAAGGACAAGTTGAATGTTCTTTTCACTAGAAAAGTTACAATATGTATGGACTTTCACAAGGGCAAGAGTCGCTCTTACCTTTTCTAAATCTTCAATTTCAGAGCTGAAATTTTTGTTTTCTTCCATCATTTCCTCCTCTTCGAGAGTTCGCTCATCATCATAATCGTGTACCAGCATTTCAGCAGATGGGTCGAAGTCATGATCCTCAGATGATAAAGAGCCAACTATCAAAAAAAAACTTAATTTGAGAAATTTTTCCCCTATACCAACACATGAAATTAAATCCCCGTAAAAAAAAGTTGCATGAATTCTTTTACAAACAGGGTGAGAACTCTCAGTGGAGTAACAAAATCATAAAAACTTCATAAATTCAGCTGCTTTAGCTGACCTTTCCTTTTCATATTTTTAAGTAATAAACACAGCTTTCTCTCTCGCTACAAACAGAATACTAGGGAGAAGCACCTAAAAAAGCAAAACAAGGTTTCAGGAAGTAAAATCCCTAATTATTACTGAATAAAAGTTTGTTCAAAACACCCTTGAAATCATCATTAAGATACAAAGCACACACATCACAAGATATCAGAAGCTGGAAGACTGTGATCTATAGACTCTGATTTTATTGATGTGATTTATGTGGTAACAAGCATAGTTTTTCACTGGCAAACAGGTAACTTAGGTTATGAACTCACATCCTACTAAAAGCAAAATAAAGTGAGACTCGCTTCCAATTGCTTTAGCCTCACGAATGGATCTTCTAATAAAATTAATTTGTAGCACTTGATCTAGAAGAACAAACACAGCAGAGTTTCAAGAAATATTATGGAAAATACACCAAAAATAACAAAATGCTTCTAATGGATCATATTAATAACAAGCCAGTGTAATAGCTCTGTGGTCCAACAGACACTTTTTCATTACTGAAGATGATACTCACAAGTCATCAAAAAAGTACTATTATTTTAAATGCACTTTGTCATTTCAAACATTATCATTAGATTCAACGAGTTTTAAAGATGAAAATATTCTGCACCAGTAGTCAGTGTTCTACAGTGAAGAATCACCAAATTACAGGGTTGCTTTGCTCTTTAATGTTCACTTTTTCACGGCTTTCAGGTTGGAGAAAAAAGACAGATTAGGATATTTCTCTTTCACTTCTGATTTCCCCTTACATACTAGTGCTCTGCTTTAATCCTTAGCTTTCAAGCATCAAAGAAAAGGTTTATCCAGAATTATTTCTATCAAGGAACTTCTTAAAAAGTTTTGAAGGAAATAGCTACAAATTTCCAACCCTCTTCAAAAAATAATCCAGTATTCCTCCCTGCACTGCTTTCAGCCTTGAGACAGCTGTATATACCAACACTTCTGAACCTTATAGAATACAGTTTTTCATCATTTATGCTAAATGTTCATTCTGTACATGCAGGTAACTGAAACTTTGTTTAGCTTGCTTAAGACAAAGTAAGCAAAGTAAAGTCAAAGTTTGTACTAACATACTGTAGAGAAACACTCAGGCCAAAAAAGCTTTTTATTCACATGCTATTCATATTATGGTCTCATAGAAACTTCAGCATAGCTGTCAATGCTATTACAGTTCCAATAATGTCATTATGTGTTCAATTCTCCTGCTGTTGGCCATCACATCCTGCTCAAGTTTTAACAAAGTACCAACTGCCTTAATCTAACATGTATTTATAAGGGTGTGCTCAATATTATTGCTTGTAATTGCTTTTCTAATTCATTTTCCATTTAACTCAAGGGGAAGATCTGTTTCACAGATTTTACATTAAAAAGTCCCACTTCTCCTGTAGTTCTGAATGTTCAATACCCCATTTAAAATATTTAAAACTATACTAAAAAATACAAGAAATTTTATAACAGTTAAAGATGATGACAAGCACTGCAGAATGCATTTGCATTGAAGCAAATATATTCCCCAAATATTTGAGAATAGTCCTGCTGATGTTAACGATGCTTGGTTGTATATAATGTGTTCCAAAGAACTTTAACAGCATTTAGTTACAGCCTTAAAAATTACTTGTTGCTCTGATTTTAAACATTTTCTGTTACTAGCAAGAAGTCAAAAATTTAGACAAGCCTGTAGTTATCAGCAACAAGAGAAGCTGTCTCTCTCCAGGCTATCTGGCTTTACTGAGATGCTGACTTAAAAGTGCTAAAAACTTTGATTTCGTTTTTGGTTCTGAACAGCCAATTTCTATCTGCAACTGGACTTAAGTGAAGGATTCCGCAGCACGTATCTCCTCTTAAAAACCTGGCAGGCAGTTAACAGCGTGCACACGAAGCCTTAGGAAAACTACGAGGGGATAAATTTGGGAAGGAGCAGCAAGCAGAGAGCGGCGTGCGGGCGACAGGCCGGGTGCCGATGCAGGAGGTAGGCGAGGACGAACCTGGGCTCGAACTCCCAAAGGAAGCCTGTAGGGAAAAGAGAGAGCGAGGTGAGAGCGGGCTCCCAGCGGCCCGGCAGCAGGCAGGGCTCCTCATCTCACGCAGCCGTCGGAGCTGCCCCGTTTCCCCGCCGCCCTGCTTTCCCCCGCTCCCCTCCAGCCTCAGCCCCGGCGTCCCGCCCTGCTGGCCGCTCCATCCCGCTCATCCTCGCCCATCCCTCCTTCTCTCG
>VWZT01010030.1:0-10133 GCA_013397055.1 Pachycephala philippinensis
TGGGGATGGAGTGCAGCAGGGAACGGGGATGGAGAACACCCGGGAATGGGGATGGAGCAGAGCAGGGAACGGGGATGGAGCACAGCAGGGAATAGGGATGGAGTAGAGCAGGGAATGGGGATGGAGGACACTAAGGAATGGGGATGGAGCAGCCCAGGGAACATGGATGGAGTACAGCAGGGAATGGGGATGGAGTGCAGCAGGGAATGGGGATGGAGGACACTAAGGAATGGGGATGGAGTACAGCAGGGAATGGGGATGGGGTACCTCAGGGAACAGGGATATGAACAACAGTGCCTGAAAGCCTGTCCCGGGTGAGGAGCCCCAGTGCTGTGGCTGTGCCTGTTCCGGTGGCACCGCTGGGGCTGGGATTGGGGTGGGCTGTGCAGCACAGCCCCATCCCACCCCAGCACGAGCACAGGGCCCGCTGTCACTGCGCTGTCCCCTCACAGCTGAGGAGCCTCTCTCCTGCTCCAGCAGCTGGGTTAATGCCGTGTCCTGGGAAGCATTTCCCAGCTACCAAACCCTCGTGGCAGCGAGCTCCAGGGAGGATGGGATTTTCCAAATCCCCTGCTTACACGCTGCTGACAAGGCACCCTCTGCCTCCGACAGCATTTCATAGCAATATTGACCTTTCCCGATTGTCAGACTTGTCTTATTAAATCCCGAGGTCTTAACTGCCTTTGCACATGCTGGCTGACGTTTGCACAGCACAGCATGTGCCCAGCTTTAATTCAGCTCCTCTCAGCTCTTCCTGGCTCATCCACAGCCTTATTCCAGGGATGGCTTTGCCCTGGTTTTGCTACAAATTCACCAGGAAACAAATAAAACTGGCACATGTCCAGATTCCTTCCTGAGCTCTTCTGGCTTTCAGCATCATGGGATGAGGTGAGGAGTCACCCCGGGCTGCAGGTGATGCCCAGTGCCCAGCAGATTCCACAATCCCTGCTCTCTTGGGCATGTTGCCTGGTTTTGGGGGAGCCAGGGAGAGGGACTGTCCTCCTGGGCTGCAGCAATGCCCAGATCCTGCTGATGCCTTACATTTTAGCTTTTATATTTTTCCAGTTCTGTATTCCCAGTGTGTACCTCTGCAGTGTCCTGTAGCCTGTGAGCTGCTGCTCTCTCGTGCTGAGACAGACAGAAAAAAGCCTCTCCAGGCTGCTCTCCAAGGACACCCAGCCCGGCCTAGGCCCAAAATGTGTAACCCAGCATCTTGAGAAGGGGGGCAAGCTGAGGGGAAATTCCATCATTAGCTAAAGTTTAATTGGTGAAATTGAGTTGATCTGCACATGGACCAAAGCTATAAAAGTGTGAAGAACTCGTGACTCGGGGTCCATCTTGGGTGCAGCCTTTGGCCTGCCCAGGGTGTGCCTCTGAAGGCCTTTCAAATAAATATCCACCTTTATTCCCTTACTCCTGTCTAGTGTCTGTTTCTAGACTGGCCTCTTTAGGCATCACTGCCCTCAGTTGGTGCCCTGTCCTGCTGGAACAGCTCTGGCATCATGACAGCCCCACGTGGGTGTCTCAGCTCGTGCCCCCCAGCCCAGCACACACCTTGCTCTCATCTGGCACCTCGTAGGCAGAGTTGTGCTTCTTCATCACCTCCGGAGCCAGCACCTGGAAGCGCCTGCGGAACTGGGTGAGGAGCAGTCGGTCCGAGTACCCTGGGGGCACACAGGAGTGTTGGGGGCTGCACCAGGCCCAGGGCACCGGCTCTGGCACGCTGGGGAGGGACCTGCTGGGACATCCTGTGCACAGCAAAGGGCACCGGGGGTGGAGGGGACATGGGGAGCTGCCATGAGAGAAACCCCTGCAGTGAGAGGGCACCAAGATGAGCTGGAAGTGGCCGGATGCCACCCCAGCCCCTCGTGTCACACAGAACACGTCCCTGGACCTCCTGCACAGCTCCCTCTCCCCATGGCATGGGCTGTGGCTGTGGTCAGTGCAGGTCCAGCCTGATCCACAGACGCTCCACTGCTCTGGCATGAGAGGGGCTCAGAACCCCAGCAAAAAGCAGGAATAAAAATGGAGGGGATTTCTGAATATGGAGATTTCTGAAGGACAGGATTCCTTGGCTGCTGGTGAGAAGCAGGTGATGAGCAAAGGCTGGAAGGGCTGAGCCAGGGGCAGGGAGCAGAGGGTGGGACTGGCATCCCAGGGCAGGGTCTGGACATACCGACACGGTGGAGGCGCAGGGCATCCAGGAGCTGGCTCCCCTCCAGCTGTGTCCTCAGGGCCACCACATCCAGCTGTGGGGCTGCATCTGGCGGAGCCGGGGGCCGAGGGACCAGCCCTTCCCCGCCCATCCCTGGGAGGAGGCAGTGGACAAAGTGCAGCTGGGACCGTCGGAGAAGGTTGGTGAGGGCATCCTGGAGGGCAGCAGAGGTCAGTGGGGATGGAGGGGACAAAGGGTCAGCACGTGCTGGCGGTGGGAAATGCTCCCTGTGCACCTGCAGGGTGTCTGGGCGGGTGGAGGAGTCAGCTCCGAGCTGGGAGCAGCTCCAGCCAGAGGGGTGAACACGAGTGGTGAGCAGGACCTTTCCTCCTGATGGCCACAAAAATTACCAGGATTCACAGAACCATGGAATGGTTGGGATTGGAAGGATTAACGGTCATCATGGTTGAGGGATGCTGGGCAGGGGGTTTGTTAGGGACAGACAGGACCCCAAAATGGGCTGGTCAGGGAGTCAGTGAAGCCTGAGCTTCATCTCGAGAGAGTTGGGACACCAAATTACGTGTGAGAGCAGCAGGAGCCTGGCCCGTGCCCAGCACCGAGGGCTGGTTACTGCCTGAGCACTTGGATTAAAGCAGCAAGGGGTGATCTGTGTGATCTGTGTGTGATGTGTGCAATCTCTGTGTGATCTGTGTCATCTATGTGTGATCTGTGTGTGATCTGTGTGAGATCTATGTGATCTCTGTGTGATCTGTGTGTGATCTGTGTGATCTGTGTGTGATGTGTGCAATCTCTGTGTGNCGTGATGTGTGATATGTGTGTGATCTGTGTGATCCATGTGTGATGTGTGTGTGATCTGTGTGATCGGTGTGTGATCTGTGTGATCTGTGTGATCTGTGTGTGATCTGTGTGATCCGTGTGCAGTCTGTGTGTGATGTGTGATCTGTGTAATCTGTGTGTGATCTGTGTGATCTGTGTGTGTGATCTGGGTGATCTGTGTGTGATGTGTGTGATCTCTGTGATCGGTGTGTGATNTCTGTGTGTGATATGTGTGATGTGTGTGTGATCTGTGTGTGATCTGTGTGATCGGTGTGATCTGTGTGTGATTTGTGTGATGTGTGTGATCTGTGTGTGTGATCTGTGTGATGTGTGTGTGATCTGTATGCGATCTGTGTGTGATCTGTGTGATCCGTGTGTGATCGGTGTGTGATCTGTGTGTGATCTGTGTGATCTGTGCCTGATCTCTGCCCGATCTCTTTTCCCGGGAGGCTCTCCCTGAGGGACAGCAGTGCTGGACAGGCCAGCACAGAATCCCCAAAGCCACAATGGGGACGGGCAGGAGCTCACTGCTGGGGCTGTGGGGTAAGGGGCTCCCAGTAAGGAAGCGTGTCCAGGGCAAGCTCCCAGCGTGGGATCGCGATGCTCTGTGCCCAAACCCGCCCGAGCCGCAGCCGCAGGGTCCCGGCACTCACCGCCTGCAGCTTGATCTGGGCGCACACCGACCTCTTCCTCGGGGCGGCGAAGCTGCTGGCGAAGGTTTTCCTGAGGCAGGCGTTGCGGTGCAGGGCGGCCTGGGAGCGCCCGTCCAGCCCGGCCAGGGCGCGGCAGCACAGCGGAGCGCTCGCCCGCGCCTGCACCAGCTCCCGGACCGCGCCCCTGCCGGACACACACGGCCACATGGCTTTCTCACCTTCTTCTACAGGGATGCAACACCCCGGACCCCAAATTCGCTGCTCTGCGGAGTGGACCAGCCCGCTGGGACACCCCCACCCACTGCATCCTCTCTGGTCCGAGCACGGAGCTGTTCACTGCTGTTAAAGCTACCCTGGGCTGAAGCCCAAACAGAATGAGCCAGGAGCATGCGAGCAGAAGGTTAAAATCCCCCTGCGTGCGCAGACACCTGCAGCACTTCGGTTCCTTTTCAATTCCAATTTAGTTTACAAGGTTGCTCAAAGCAGTGGGAAAAGCTGGGCAGCTGCTGGTGAAACCTCTCGGCTCTGATTTGTGCTGGACCCCCACAGGCAGGGACACCTTCCATTGTCCCAGGTTGCTCCAAGACCGTCCAGCCTGGCCTTGGACACTTCCAGGGATCCAGGGCCAGCCACAGCTTCTCTGGGCACCCTGTGCCAGGGCCTCCCCACCCTCACAGCCAGGAATTCCTTCCCAATATCCCACCTAACCCTGCCCTCTGGCAGTGTGCAGCCATTCCCGTGTTCACACAAGGGGTGCCCCACAAAACCCTCTGTCTCCGGAGCTGGGGCGGGTTTGCAGCTCAGGGCAGGGGCATCCCCACCCCGCTCCCACGGGCACAGGCGCCGTGGCACCTCCTGGGACTTACACCGTGGAATTCTGCAGCACCTGGATGGCGTTCTGGGCGGAGAGGTTGAACTTGGCCTTGCTGACCCAGCCCGTGAGGTCGTAGCGCACGGGGGCCGTGCCCAGCTGGTGGCAGATCTCGAAGTGCAGCGTCTGCTCACACCGGCGCAGGTGCCCATCCCCTGTGACAGCCACAGCACCCCAGAGAGAAGCCCAGTGAGGGGTTGAATCGTCCACACCTCCCAAACTCCCAAATCCAAATGGTGATGCCAGAGCCGAGCCGAGCCCAACTCACCCTCCTGGTCGGGTCCCTTGGTGGCGAAGTAGGAGCAGAGGCGCTCGAAGGCAGTGCCATCCCCGGAGCCTGGGATCAGCACCTCCTCATCCAGGATCCACAGCAGCCCCCGGCGAGCGGCCCCGGGGCTGCCAGGGAGCACCTGAGGCTGCCAGGGGACACCAGGGCTCTGGGCTCCGGCCACAGCCACACCAGCCTGCTCTGCTCCCTCTATCCTGCTCCCTGCAGCCTGCTCCCACTGCCCAGCTGTGGCCCCTACCCCAGAGCAGAGCCAGGAGACCCACCCAAACTGACCCAGCTCTGGACATCACCCCGAACCCTCCTCAGTGACAGCATCCCAAAGGAGCCCATCATCCCAGGCTGGTGATGCCTTACATTTTAGCTTTTATATTTTTCACATTCTGCATTCCCAGTGTGTAACTCTGCAGTGTCCTGCAGCCTGGGAGCTGCTGCTCTCTCATGCTGAGACAGACAGAACAAAGCCTCTCCAGGCTGCTCTCCAAGGACACCCAGCCCGGCCTAGGCCCAAAATGTGTAACCCAGCATCTTGAGAAGGGGGGCAAGCTGAGGGCAAATTCCATCATTAGCTAAAGTTTAATTGGTGAAATTGGGTTGAGATGCAAATGGAGCAAAGCTATAAAAGTGTGAAGAACTCGTGACTCGGGGTCCATCTTGGGTGCAGCCTTTGGCCTGCCCAGGGTGTGCCTCTGAAGGCCTTTCAAATAAATATCCACCTTTATTCCCTTACTCCTGTCTATGTTTCTAGGTTGGCCTCTTCAGGCATCACTGCGAGGGGTGATGGAGTGCAGAGCTTGGTCAGGGAGGGTCCTTATATTTTAAAAAAGTCAAAAAGGTCCTGCTGGATGCTGTGCCCTCCCCTGCAACACCTCAGGTTGCTCTGGGACACTCCTCAGGGTCCCGCTCTGCCTCTGGAGCCCTCGCTGCTGGGAGCAGCAGGATGCAGAGGGGACAGGGTACCTGGGAGCAGCTCAGGTCGATGATGGACAGTGTGGCCAGTGGAGAACGCTCTGGAAGATCAAAAGACACCTCAACATTTTCCTGGAAAACATCATTTAAAAGCTTGCTTCAGTCGTGGGGTGGCATCTGGAAGCCAGGAGCAGATCCACCAGCGGGAATGGGAAGGAAGGCAGGGATCCAGCTGTGACACAGAGGCATGGCCATGTCTGCCCCTATGGAATTCCCTATGGAATGCTGCCTCGGGGTGTCAGACAGGCTGCCTAAATCGTACCATTTATGTTATAATTGACAAGAATTCCTTGACAAGGAAACAACCAATTACTTAATTTGCAGCTCGCAAATTTTGTGTCCCTCCCTCAGCGGGGGCTCCAGGGCTCATCCCAACACCCCCAGCACCGGGAGCCCCCCAGGAAGGGCAGGGGGAGCACGGCTGGCCCTTCCTCATGCCCAAACCAGGGATGCTCAGCAAAAGTCGTGGCTCCAGCGTCTCTCCATGGCAACACGGAGAGGTTCTGCCGAGGGATCCGGCTCTGCAGGCAGAGCAAAGGCAGCAGCGGGGACCCAGGCTCTTCCTACACGGGGCAGGTGCCACTGTCACTCACGTGGGACCCAGCACTGGGAGCTCACAGAGTGGTCTGGGGCTCACAGAGTGGTCTGGGGCTCACAGAGTGGTCTGGGGCTCACAGGGCTGTGTCCTGCACCATCCTTATCCAGCAGCAAACCCCAGGCAGGGGGAGCCTGCTGAGCCCTCCAGCATTCCGGGCAGGAATTACATCTTCATCACTAGGGAAGAGCACGTCTGTCCTTACTCAGTGTTAAACCATGGGAATTCAGCTCTTTTCCCAGGGCTAGAGGCATTTTGGTAACTCCTTCAAGCCTATAATAAGTTCATCTCTGCCTGTAGGTTTCTCAGCAGCTTACTTCTGCAATAATTTATCATTTTCCTTTCTATTCTCTATTATTCATCATCCGAGGAAAAACTCAGCTGCACCAGCAGAAGGGCACGAAATCTCCTGAGCTGGAGCAAGTCTATCATGGGATTCCAGAATGGTTTGGCTTTGGGAGGACCTTAAAAATCACCTCATTCCAACCCCCCTGCCTTGGCAGGTTCCACCAAGATGCCAAGAGAGCATCTCTGGCACATCAGAAATAGCCAAGAGGATTTAAAACTGAGGCACAGTGAACAGAGAGGCAGCTCAAGCTTCCTGCTCCGTGCAGACGCCCCAATAAAACTCATGAGTTATTCACCCACACCACAGCAGGACACAGGGACCCCTGGGGACAAAGGCAGCCCCACTCCCAGGTGCTGGGGGCTGCTCCCAGCCCCTGCTCCTCACCTCTCTGTACCTCTCCATCTGGCACAGGAAGGTTTTCTCGTAGAAGAGCCCCTGCAGCCTCTCCTGGACGTAGTTGTGGCACAGCTCCTCGAAGGTGGCCGCTCGCTCGCTGCGCTGCTGCCGCGGGCTCTGGAAGCCAGGGGTGTCCACCACGGCGATGGAGGCCATGGAGAGGTGCTGGGAGGAGAAGGACCTGGGAAGAGCCACACACACCGCCGGGATTTACCCAGGATTTATGCCAGGATTTACCCACGGGCAGCAAAGCGGTGCCAGCCGGGCACTGGTGGTGCCTGTGCCACAGGACACGGGAGTCCCAAGTGCCACTGCCATTCCCACATAAAGATTTTCACACTTTTCCAGCAGGAATCAGCCACCTGCTCCATGCCCCTCTCCTCAGCTCCTCACCCAGCCCCAGCCCCGGTGCCCAGCAGCTCTTTGGTACCTGTTGATGAGCGAGACCATGGCGGCAAAGAGCTCCTCGTAGAGCCCCGAGGCCATTCCCTCCACGCACTCCACTCCCGTCATCTTGGGCCCTGGCACGGCGGGAGGGAAAAGCAGGCACACACATTTATTTCCAGACAAATTCAGCCCCCTCAGAGCTGAGGTGGGACCCGGGATTCCCTGGGTTCAGTGCAGGAGAACCCACACGGCTCCACAGCATCCCCCCTGCACATCCCCCCCTCGCCTGCCTTCGGCTCCTCTCCCACCTCCCGAGGATTTAAGGAGTACATTTTAAGGTATTAAGGATTTCAGGAATACAGCTATTTCCATGACAAAGGCCACTTCCTCAGGCTCTCGCTTTTATCAGGATCACTTGCCGGGCCCAGCTGGAATTCTGCTGCTGAGCATCACGGAATCATCAGGGTTGGAAAAGGCCTCCAAGATCATCAAGTCCAGCCTTTTAGGAGTGTGGGAAGGCTGACCTGAAACGCAGGCAGCATCTCACCCTCCCACCTGGCACATGCTGGATCTGCCTCCAGGAATTCTTTTAAGGTTTACAGTGGCTCAGCAGCACAATCCCTGATCCAGATCTCCTTGTAGGACACAAGTGTTGGGAGCACAACACCAACCCAGCTCCATCCGTGGAGTCTGGGGATTTTCCCCCTTTTTCTAGCAGAGCTCTCACAGCGTTTAAGCCACATCACTTATCTGAATTCACCTGATTTCGTGTGTCCCTAAGGAGGGTCGGGCAGGGGCAGCTGCAGAGCTGAGGGCAGCGACGTGACACAGCACAGTTAATGATTTTATTAATATTAACACACCTAATTTGGCCTCGCAGCCTAAGAAGAACAGGACACTATTCCCTCTGAAAGGAATGAGAGACTTGTCTTCGCAAACAAGCTCAGGGCCTGCTGGTAGATGGAATTAGCACTGAGAGCTAAAGGGAAATAATGGGAAGGATTCCACTGATTGATGAATGGAAAGAGATTTGTCTCTACAAACAAACTGTAGGTCTGCTGATAAATGAAATTGGATATTGAGAGATGAAAGAAACAATGGGAAAACGCTGAAATTCAATAAGAACTAAAAGTAAAGGGGGGTTATACATTAGAGGGGAGTCTCAGATATTAGGTGTTTCGGGGAGTCTGTACCTCTCCAGTACCTCAGCCAACGGGGAAAGAGAGAGGGAAATGAGGCCGGGAAATTAGGATAAAAAGGAGGCTGCGCCCTCCAAAAATTTGAGAGACCCCAGGGGAATGCCCCATGGCCTCTCCCTTTATTCGAATAAAGTAGCAGGACTCCTCTGTCTCCTTTTTGGACATAAACCTCTGGTGTTTGTGGATTAATTTTCCTGGCACCTCTCCTACAGAAACAGAGGGAAAAGGGACGGGGCATCCCGGTACCTGGCGGGCTCTCCTCTGCCGGGGGCCGGCCCCGCGCTGTCACCTGCGCCAGGATGTGCTTCAGGTGATGCTTGAAGACGGCGGTGCCGAGCTCCTCCACGTCGCAGCCCAGCACCTCGGCGGCGCGGCTGGCGCTCTCGAACCTCAGGAACTGCTTCCTGCCGACTGGGGAGGGGGCACGGGGGGCTCAGCATCACCAGCTTCGCCTCAGCATCGCCAAAAAGCCCCCACACCCTCCCTCGTGCAGAACCAAAGCGATCCGAGGCAAGTCGGGGACCAGGCGAGCCACACCGCATCAGAAATGTCGGTGTTTCAAGGGTTTGAGCGGAGCAAAGCAGCAGATGTGCTGATGGGAGCTGATGGGAGCTGATGGGATTAGAAAGCAATCCCTCGAAATCCGGGATCACCTTTCAGGGTCCCAGCGGTGTTTGCTGTCCCTCCAGCCGGGAGCAGCCTTTCCTCCCCGCGGGCAGAGCTCCGCACATCGCTCACACCCGGTGATAACGATTCCAGCTTAATGATTAAAATCAATAAAGGAGTAATCCGCAGGATTAATCCTTTTACACATCCAGGGCAGAAAGGTGCCGTGGAGCAGCCGGGCAGCACAGCTCAGGAACACGGGAGATGAGCACAAATGGGAGCAGCCAAAGTCACCCAGAGACCTCGGGGTGGCATTTTCGGGTGGTGGATGAGGAGTTTGGGGGGCTCACAGCTAAAACGAGCCCTTAAAACACAGCTGGGTGCTGGTGGCAAGGGAAGAGGGGGTGGGATGGAGAGAGAGAGGTGGCCACATCCTGGGAAGCTCCATGGGATGCACAAAGCAGGGCTCGAGGGCTGGGGGTGCTTCACAGCACACCCACGAGAGCCAGCCCCCCTCTCCCTCCCCCTTTGATCCTTTCCCAGTATTTTCTATGCTGACTGAAGGACTCCAACATCAAGGGCTGTGCTGGAGCAGGCAGAGGAATTGCCTCAACACTCCAGGCTTTGATTTATTCTGTTCTCAGTTGTTCTTGTCTGAGCTGGCTGGACAGACGCTGATTCCTGTCAGACACAAAAGCTCTGCCTGCCGGCGAGTGGAGGGGCTGGGGGCCAGGGCTGCACTGGCCTGGCTGGCATCCCATAATGCCCATTCCAGCATCCCATAGTGCTCCAGCATCCCATAGTGCCCATTCCAGCATCCCACACTGCCC
>VWZT01010030.1:22380-66927 GCA_013397055.1 Pachycephala philippinensis
GGTGGCAGCTGAGGTGACACATGTCACTGCTAAAAATACCCGCGGCGGTGGCACCGGGGCCTCGGCTGGGGAGAGGCGGTGGCACCGCGGGGCCCTCCTGTTCCTTGGCCTCTGCGCCGGCTGGGACGCGTGTGTCACCCGTGCCCTCGCCAGCACACGTGTGTCACCCGTGCCCTCCCCGACACGCTGTTTGTGCCCCCTTGGTGCACACCTCTGCACCCCAAAGAAATGGGGGGACCGCTCTGGTTTGGGGTGAGCCCGCCCAGGGCGCTCTGGTGCTGCCCGAGGGGACACCCCGAGCTGGGAGCTCAGTCCAGGGCTCCCCAGAGCACCCCAGTGCCAGCCCCAGCCCTGAGATGGGGCCCAGCTGGAGCAGGACCTGGGAGCAGAGCTCAAAATAGCCCCTGGCACCAACACCAGCGTGGTCAGCACCCGGCCAGGGCAGGTGGGAGGGGAGCAGCAGAGTGGACACGTGGTGACCACATGGGGTAAAGGGTGACCCCACAGCGGGACCTGTGTCCCACATGCCCCAGCAGCCAACACCGAGTCAGGGTGCAGGTCACCAGCTCAGGCCAAGTCCAGCCACAGAGCTGCGATGTCCCCACCTCAGCCACTCCATATCTGACCCAAAAGCTCCACGGACACACCCAGGGCAGCGACACCCACAGCCAGAACAGCTCTGGAAGTAAGAAAGGAAATGGGATTGTCAGTCTGGAGTCACCTGGCAGGAGACCGAGGATTGCCCAAAGCATCTCTCAAACCGCAATTCCACCTGGGAACAGCGCAAGCACACGCGGTTTCCATGATCCTTCCCAGGTGGCACTGCAGAAAGCCACCCTTGGTCACCTACCACACAACTCCAGGCCCTCCTGGCACAGCTGGCACCATCCCACCCGCAGGACACAGCCGGTGTGTCCCTTGGAAAAACCGGGACAAACACCATGCTTGGGGCTGGGGGCAGTGAAGGGACTTACCTGTGCATGGGGCAGCAAGGCAGTGGGGTCCATCCGGCTGTGCCCTGCAGGCTGCAGCTCATCCCAGTACACCCCAGTACAGCCCAGTACAGCCTCACGGCCGGCGCGGGAAGGGACACAGGTGACACGGAAAGAACGAGGCGCCGGCACACACGCAAAGGACGGTTTTTATTGGGGTCTGGTCGTAGGAGAGCAGTTGTACTGACCAACACACAGAAGCAGCTTAGCTGTGCCAAAATAATCCGTTAAAAAAATACTGGCGGCAAGAACCGAGGGTGGCACACCCACCACGACGGGGCTGTAAACTCCGGGACAGTCCGTGAGGAGCGAGGCCACAGCTCGCCGGGACCCTCCTCCCCACAATAAATATGGAAAGAGCCAAGTACATAAAACAAGGAATGATCTCATCGATACAATATCTAAAGTTATTTACACATCCTGGCTTTGCTTACCATTAATTACACATTTTTGGACAGGTTCTCTTTTCGATCGTTTTCCTTCATCACGAGTAGCTGTTCGTGTGAAATCTGCTCCTGTTTTGTTTTGAAGGACCTAGTGAGGCACTGGGAGCGCTCACAAATCCCCTCTCCGAGGATGCTCCTGCTTTATTCTGTTTTTCACACATGTTTTTTGTGCCATCTCACCCACTCTCTGCTCTTTCCCTGAAGAGAACCAACAGGAAAGCCTCTTCCCAGCCCGTACCTCACCTCATCTCCTTTTCCAGCCTGGAAACACATCGTGTCACCAGATCAACCCTGGACAAAGCCACTTTCCTGCACCTGGCCCCAGATTCTCTGCCAAAGCCCTGCCTGGACACACCCCAGGCCAGCAGTTTGGCACTGTCCCCACCTTTGCAGGGGTGACACTAAGGAGCCACAATGCCACCAGCACAGTCTCACCCACAGCCAGCCTCCCCCTCCCCCCAGGAACAGCTCAGGCTACCCCAAAACCCACTGGGATCAGAGGGGGAAACAGGAAAGAAGGCAGAGACTGCTCCAGGAGCACAGCAGGGATCCCTCCCCGCCCCAAGCAGCCCCTCAGCAAAGGGGAGAACTTCAGCAGCAGGAAAATGCCACATTTCACCCCAGAAATGCCACAGGGGATCAGCCCTGAGCAGCACAGACCTCCAGCCCCACCACGGCGGAAATTCAGAGCACGTGGAAATTCAGAGCACACATTACACCTCGAGAATTCCTCAAACTGCACAAGCCATGCTCACAACTGGAACTATTTTTAGGAACTGATAAATTTAGGGCTATTTCTGTAGCTCACTGAGGATGGAGGTGCCGGGGTTGGCTCTGCAGCTGTGCCCAGAAGCAGCTCCTGGACACAACACCACAGCACGGGGGTCCTGCCTGGGGGTCACCCTCCCCACACCCCGAGGGACAGTCCCTGCAGGGTCCTGGGGTGGCCACTCCCCTCCTGGGGTGACACAAAGCTCTGGGACAGCTCAGGCACTGCTCCTGCCTCAGGATCCTGTTTTTAGGGATCACTGATCCCCCTCAAACACCAAAGCCATCTCCAGAAAGGACATTTTGGGACCAGTGCTCCAGGCTCTCCCTGCGCTCGCTCCTTCCCCTCGGAATGCCAGAGCTCTGCAATTCCCTGACGGCTGAGCTGGATCAAACACCAAGCTGACTCCTTGCCCCAGTTTAGGTCATTAATTCTCATTTACTCAGCACAGATTCCTGCGAATAAACACTTGCTCTGGGGATGCTGAGGGATAAAGGGGAAATTTAGAAATTATCACATCGATTTGCAGGAGCTTTTCAGGTGTTTCTGCATTCAGGAGCCACCTGAGATGGTCCTGACAGAGCCTGGAGTCCCTGTGCTGGGAGAGAAGGGCTGCACAGCCTCAGGGAATCCATCCCCACTTCATCATGAAAAACAGAATAAAGCTGGCTGATCCTGCTTGAAAGGAGCTGCCACTTCCATACACATACGGAGCAGAAATTCTGTGGAATGTCAGAAGTTGGAGAAACATGTATTTAATAAATAATATAAAATGCTTTTTTCTGTTAAAATAGAATTCTCGGGTTTATACCTACAGAGCATAGCAACCTTTACATAAACAAAATAAAGCTGAGTCTGTGATGATTAGTTTAACACAAAATAAAAATACAATTTAACAATAGTATTAAAACAGCCAATGTTCCATCCACACAATATGTACACCATGGAATAGAAACCAACAGGAAACAAAAGTAGATTATCTTGAAACTCCTCAGACATTTGGATATACATATTTTCTCTGTATATTTTAGATATCTTCCTTTTTTTTACAATATTAAAATTAATACTATGCTTTGTCAAAATACGCTTCTCAGATTTTTTTTTTCTCTCTCTCTTTAATTTGCAGAACTGACTCATTCCTTATATTAATCAACACAACTAGAATTATTTATTGTCTACTGTACACTTCAAACAGTCCTTCCTCCGGGGATATTTGGGGCGCAAACACCTCAGAGGCGGAGGAGCCGTGACACTGCCACGTGCTGGGAGGTGACACACGGATACGGACGTGGAATCAAGGAACCTGCTCCTAAAGCTGCCCAGCTGCCAGGGAAAGAGCAGCTCAGAGCTCCAAGGATTTCACTCCTCGTGAGCTGAATCACTGCAAACCCGAGGGGTGACGATGCCGAGTCACCCCAAAACCAGGGCTGGTCCTGCTCAGGCAGCATCAACCCCCCAGAGCTCCTCTGGGCACCACTTTGGGCAGGATCACAACCAGAACAAGCCTTTTTTAGCACAAAGCAGCGTTTCCACCACCTCCACGCCGGGCTGCAAACACCTGATTTATCTCAAAAGCCAAACCCGACCTCACGATTCAATTTCTGGGTTTTCACCCCTTGATGGAAGCAGGAGAGGAAAAACTTCCACTGGGTTTCTAAAGGGGAGGTGCTGAGTCACAGAATCATGGAATATCCTGAGCTGGAAGGGACCCACAAGGATCATCAGAGTCCAACTCCTGGTCCTGCTCAGGACAGCCCCAAGAAATTAAGGAAAACTCCAACGTGACTGAGCCCAGGTCTATCCCTGGAGCTGCTCTCCCTACCTGCCAGGCTTCCCTTCCCAGACACACTTCCAGCTATTATTAGCCTGCTCCAAGATTTTTTGAAGCCTGCTGGGGGGCGGGGGAACATACCAGGAATGTCAATCCCAGCTGGATCCACTCCAGCACTACACCAGCTTCTCTCACAGCAGCATTTTGGGAAGAATCCCTGAGCCTGCGGCCGAGGCTCTGCTGGACCAGGGACAAGAACACAAAAAGCTCAAACACAGTTAAGAGGAAGAAGTTTTACACTTGGAGAAGAGGATGGCCAACATTTGGATGAAGGATTGAAAAAAAAAAAACCACAAAAAACACCCCACAGTAAATGTTTCTTTAACAGTGTCATGAATTTGCAAAATAATTATCAAATAAACGAGGAGTTCCTAAACACACAGCCAAAGACCCTCCTCCAAATTAACACCACCAGGAATCTTTGTCCAACACAAAAACTTCAGAGGCTCCAGTTCCTGCACCAGGAAGGAGCAGTCTGGGGCAGTATGCAGGATTTTTTGGTTTGGAGGGAGCAATTCCAGCTCTCCCTCTACACCAGCACATCCAGTCACTTCCACACAGAGCCCCATTCCTTACTGGGATCCCAACTTCCTTCAGGAGTTGGTCACTGTGATAACCTCTCCTCTCCTAGCTGCACAAGTCAAAAAAAATAAAGCTATTTTAAATTGTTAATAAATCACTTGGCTAAAGAAATCCCAATCTTTGCCTGCCCCTCCCATTGGGGGTTGGATGGGGCAGCAAGGACCAGGATAACGAGGATATTCCGGGGTCACCCCAACTCCATCACGTCCCAAAATAGATATATTTCACTAAGTCAATAAACAGCCTTAATTTCATATAAAATCTCTGGGTTTGAGGCACAATTTCCCAGCTGATGACCTGTTCCTCCCTCCCCAATCTGCTGACAGGGAGGGAGAGTGAAATCCAGCCATGGAAAATAACTGAAGGGAGAGAACGGAACCGATCAGGGACTAAGAAAGTAAAAACAAGTTACACAAGAACTGTGAGCAGGTTTTTACACCATCTGAGGGCTTTTTTCTAAATCAAGGAGGAAAATAGGAGCATTGCATGGTATTGTAGGGAAAGCTGAACCACAGCCAGCGGGATGAGACATTTTCTATCCCAAACACTTGTTAAATACCACACACAGAATCAGGGAATCATTTTAGGTTGGAAAAGACCTCCAAGATCATCAAATCCAACTTTTGACCGATCACCTCTGACACTGCTCCTTACAGAGGAGCTGAGATGCTCAATAGGAATAACAGAGAGGCTGGTACTCTTTACACAGAATAATTTGGAAAATAAATGGGGGGAAAAAAAAAAATCATGGAAAGAAACCACTGACTCACAGGGGGTATTTTCCAGAATGCATTTTCCCTTTGGTGCAGCCCCAGTGGTCAGGCAGGGTTTGCACAAGCTGTGCAGCAAACCCAGCCCCCGTGCAGAAGCAAATAAAGCCACTTTTACTACTTTTCTCCAAGGAACTCTGTGCTGATCTGACAGCCACACACGCTCGACAAACCACGCACAATTCTGCTCCCACTTACACAGGCACAACTCCACTGTCTTCAGGGACTGGGAGAGTTGTACCTCCACAGCTGGGAAGAAAAATCTTCTCTGAGGTGTTCACTGAATTGGAAAAAAAGCTTAAGTTCAGCCCTGACCTCTCTCTCTTACAAACCACCACAACAACCAGGGCAAGGCTCAGCTGGAAGCTGTGGGACAGCTCAGGGTTAGATCTTTCCTTCAGCAAGACCTTCCACCCAACACACCTGATGCCTCAAGCAGAATCAACATAAACCTGGCATTTGATCAGCTCCTTCTGTCAGCTCCACGCTCAGTTTTCTCACACTGCTTTCCCTGTGGGCAGTTTGAACTCTTCAGAACAGAAAATGAGAGATCCTTTCCCAAGCCGAGCTGTGATATGTGCACGAACCTCCCGGGCCGGGCTCCAGGGGGAATTTCTGGGGATTTCTGGGGATTTCTATGCTATGGGAACACACCTGTGTACAGCAGAGGAGGATCCCGAGTCCCAGGACTGAGGAGTGATCCAGGATACGTACCGAGGTACCCACACACACCGGAACCCAGCACATGCTCTACAATGCACTGGATTTGAATCATTTCTTTTTTAATTTTTTAAAAAGTGCAGTTGACCTGAAATGGAAAAGAACTGTCTTTATGTTCACTGTAAACTTGTCAAAAGGAATTCTGCTCTTTAAAAACTGTGCTAAAATAGTCAATTTATACAACAGAGCACTAGATGAAGCTACCATAAATTCCTCTTCACCAATTATTACTCTATTGTGTCAGTTATAGTACTGCATATACGTAGAAGAAGCAAAACGGTGGTAGCTACTATTAGTGAGTACAACAAACCCAGGGAATACTCAGAGTTCAACGCCTCCCATGAAGTAGCAATAACATTTAAACCACAGGACAGTTAGAATTCAGTACTTTTTTTGAAGTGCATCAGAGTCACACTGTTGATCATCAGCAGTATGGAGCAAGGTTAATCAGAGAGAAGTCAGCAGTAATGGTCGGGAAGGACACGGCAACACGACAGAGCGAGGGGCACCCACCACGGCCAGGCGGCGGCTCCGGCTCCGTCGGTGTCACCGTGGGAGTGTCACCCAGCCAGGGAGTGTCACCCAGCCAGCAGCACCCGCGCCACCCCCGGCCCGGGTGGGCACGAGCGAGGGCACGGCAGGGAAAAGCCTCTTCCTTCCTTCCATCAGTAGTTCCAGAGGGACGGAGCTCGGCCGGGCCCCGCCGGGGGTGGGGACGCGTGGGAGCAAGGAGCAGCCTCTCCGCTTGGTGACTTCCAGCGCTGCCGGGGGCAGGGCTCCACCCCCCGCCACCCTTCCAGTCTGCACAGCCTCCGGAGACAGAGTCCTGACGTGATCCCACGCTGTAAACATCGAATTCCGCCTCTTGCGAGCGCATCCCGCGGCCAGGACTGCACAAAGTCATTCATTCACAAGGATTCTGGGACACTCTGCAGGGTCACCAAGCAGCTCTCCCCGTGGGGACGTGGTCGGTGTCTCCTACAGCCCGTTGCTGTTCCTGTGGCTGAGCGGGGGCTTCGAAAGCTCTACGACTGTGGAGCAGGATTTATTGAGGAACTTTGGAGCCCGGCGCAGCAACCTCTGGGCCTCGGTGAAAGCCTCTGTCAGCTCCTTTTTCCACTGAACGAACTCGGGGTCGCTCTGCAAGAGACACAGAAGCAGTTTGGCACTTCACCCTACGCGGCCAACAGCGTCTTCTCACTCACTTTAGGGAAGTTACTTTAATTTTCTGAAGGAATGAGCGGCTTTGGGTATTGCCCACGTGCAGCCCTTGGCTTCTCCATCACCCCAATGAAGGCTGGTGCAATGTTTTGAGGACTTGAGCACTTCCCCCTTCCACACACGAGCTCCAGCAGCTCCCAGCAGCGAGACACGAGCCATCGAGGCCCTTGGAGCTTGAGAAGTTTGGGAGTTTTTAGCTATTTAATAAACTGAACTCGTTTTGGCCCAAATACCACTGAAATCCATGACAGGAACTGGCACAGCTGCAGGTTTCCTTGCTTTCAAAACTCGAGTGTGACAGAACACTTCAGCTCTGCTTCACCAAGTGCCTCAGTTAACATGCAACAGGATGACCTGAAAAACTTGTCAATTGTTTCTCATGTTGCAAAACAACCTGATCAAGTCATCAAAAAACAAGTCTTACCTCACACTGTAGGACAAACTGTTTTCCTCCTTTAATTCTCAGTAAGATGCATTTCTTATCTTTAATTTGTGTTTCTTCAACAGATACTATTTGTTCCATTGTCAGCAGGTTTTGCTGCAGCATGTGCAAAAGAGCAGAGAATTAATTGAAAAAAAAAACCCTGTTGCCCATCAAATAAAGCCACTATCTCATTTTCCTGGACTACCCACATGAATTAAGTTATGACCATTAAGAGTCATTACACAAACATTTATTTCTGAAGGCTGGGTCATGAACTAAAGATAGATAGGAAGGTAAGAGAGAGATTTACAAGGGGCTTGGTTGCTTCAATAGTGACAATAAAATATCAGCTCTAAAAGCCAGTAATGACAGCATGAAATAAGAATCTACAAATAGGTGTGTCTGCAAACAGAATATTCACTATTTTCCCTCAAGAGCTGCATATAATTTGATACATTTTTCAAGCATTACTGTTATTACTAAAAAAAAAAAGCCAATCTTACTATTTCAAAGAGCTGAAAGGGAATATTTCAGCACTGAATACTTACAAAGAGAACATACACAGCAGTGTGCAGGGAAACTCTCCCTATGGACTGCAGAGGACACAACGTCCTCAGTTCCAAACCCTTCCTTAATTTAAATATACGTGAGCACAGCTGGGCTACACTACAGCCACTATAGCATTTTCTTGGAAATAAAATGCTATATTGCATTTGTCACCTTACCAGTTTGTGTTTTTTTGTATAAATAGTCCAGAGATCCTAAATGAAAAACAACACCATCAACTACCAAAATCCTTTAAAAACACGACAAAACAGAGCAAACAGGTTTCTCAAGTCAACTTTATGTCTCCTCTGTGCAGTGTGAGCTCCCCATTAACTACAGTGAGACTCGAGAGAGGTTACTCAAATCCACTGGGCTTTTACTCAGAGAAAACTCCTTCCCCAGGAGAACTCCTGGGCACTCCAGGTGTGTCTCACCTCCACCACAGCTCCCCAGGGCCCCCCACTCACCCGGGACTCTCCTTCTCCTCGCCACTCCAGCCGGTTGGGGAAGAGGTAAAAGTAACGCCGCTGCCACTGAGTCAGGAAGGGGTTCCCCAGCTTGAGCATGTACCCATGCATGATGCAGTCCTTCCCCAGGGCATAATCTAAACCAAGAGGAGATGTTAGCAAAGCGACAGGAGGTGCAGCCTTAAAGCACTCTGAGTGAGCTCTGTGAGGAGGGGACGGAGCCCTGGAGCTGCCGTGCCCTCAGCAGGTTCAGATCACACACACAGCCCCAGTTCTGCCCTAACCACACAGCTGCTGTGGCTGCACAGCAGCGACCAAGGACTTGGCTCTTAAAGAAGCATTTCACTGGAGGAGATTTATTAAAAGCACCGAATGTTGCTCTCCAAAGTTTGGGAGTTTGATGCAACACCCCCGTGCGAGCTGCAGTTTGCTGTGCAAAACCTCCTGGGGCCCTTCCCAGCTCCTGGGCAGGAAATCAAATCCCACAGATTGGGAAGGTGGGGAGGCTCTGGCACAGGGTTCCCAGAGAAGCTGTGGCTGCCCCTGGATCCCTGGAAGTGTCCAAGGCCAGGCTGGACAGGGCTTGGAGCACCCTGGGATAGGGGAAGGTGTCCCTGCCCATGGCAGGGGGTGGCACTGGATGGGCTTTAAGGTCCTTTCCAACCCAAACCATTCCAGGAGTCTGCGATTCCATGAATCTCCTTCCAAAGCCTGATGTCATCATTCAGCATTTCAAAACATTAAGAAACATCTAAAGCAACACGACAGCGATTAAACGAATCCTAACGATTCCCGGGAATGACGGCAACGGGAGGCCGTGGAACTCCAAACCCAGGAATTACTACCTAGCAGCAAAAGATGAGAGAAGTGTAAGGACAGATTACCTTCCTCGTGGCCAAGCTGCTTATTTTTAGCCCTTTTTCTGGCCTCAATTTTATCTGTGTCTGCATTTACTGCATCATAAACAGTTTCTGCTACTTCTTGCTGCCAACGCTCCGATATTACCAGAGGGAAGTTCTTATATAACTCCTGGTCACTATCAAGCAACTTGCAAGAGAAAAACAACAAAAAACCCAACATTTTAATAACTTTCACTATTCTTATCCCCAACAGTTAATAGTTACCCATGCAACAGTATTATTTTACAAGATGGATTGAACTCAAATCTTCACAAAACAGACAGATGCAAGCAAGAGAAGCACAGACACTAACTGAAGCAAAGATATTAATTTATGTGCAGAGAACAGGCCACCTGCTCAAAACTTGTTTGGATGGATAGCTCTAAAATCCTCAGCGTTGCCCCATAATGCTCTCTAGACTTCACATTTAAATAATTGCTCCAATGTCAGCAGCAGCATTCTTAACTTTGTTGCACCAAAACTTCCTCAGCACAAAAATCCCATGAATAACTGGTAAGATACCTTTTCCACAGCAATGCCTTCTCTGCTTCCACAGCTTGGCTTCATATTCTCAATTAAGCCTCAGAATTCATCAGCATGTGCTGCAGACCTCAATTTTCCTGCTCTTAAGGATTCTTTTCCCCACTAATCCCTTTGAGTACTTAAATTGAATTGCACTGAAGGAAATTAGGAACAAATTCCACGCCAAAAGGTTTGTCCAGCACTGAGCAGGGCAGGGGTGGAGTGCCCATCCCTGGAGGGGTTTAAAGCCATGAGGGTGCAGCACCAACAGCTGCAGGAGCAGCACTGCCTTAATTCTCCCACTGCAGTCAGGCCAGACACTCCTGGAATAGATTTTCTCTTCCTTTTCAGAGATCCATGGCCACATCCCAGCAGGAAAACACACACCCAGAGCACCTCTCTGCAATTGCAGGGACTCCCTGGGGCACCTGAGGAAGGGGGAAAAGCCACAGGCATCCCCTGCCGGCTGCCCCTTCGTAACCCCAAAGCTCTCATGCTCTTCTCGAGGCCATGGGACACTCTGCAGGAGTGTAAATATAGGATTTACAGGACAAATATAATCCCAGGGGGCAGGGAGGAGAGCAAGGTGTTCAAACTTGAGCAGAGAGGGCTCCTGGCACCTTGCTGGCAGCTGACTGGGGCAGGAACCATCCCATCCCCTCTGGATGCCTGTGACACCCAGGGAGGCTGTGCTATCTCTGCTTGATTCATCCCCAAGGGTAAATTTATCCCAGGGGCAGCCCGAGCTATGAGATTCTGAGATCAAACTGGAGATGACACAGCACTGACCTGATGATGATTCACATGCAGTGACAGGATTTCTCACTAGATCATCTTATTGACAATATCTATCCCCACAATAAATAAAAAGTCCGCCTGGTCCCTCCTTGCAAAATGTTCCTCTGAATTCTGGCATTCCAGAAATACAGGAGGCTGGAATGCTGCCAGGCTAGCATTGATGCTGAAAATGTGGAATTTTCTGGGATAAAGAACATCCTGGGCTCCCTGCACTTTTCTGTGCCAACTTCTGTCACCACAGCAGGTGACACTGACAGACGAGCTCCCTTTCAGGCTCAGCAAGTATTTAATGGAGCTTTTTGCTTATAAAGTTTAGAACAATTAGTTTCCCTCCTGACTCACTCCTGTAATAACAAGAACAAGGTCTGATCTACTGCAGAAATGGGTGATGGTAACAATGAAGGGCACTGACCCAAGCCCTGCTGTCCCAAAGTCCCAGGGAAATTTCAGACAGTGGAGGAATTCACAGGGGGGTCACCCCCTTCATTTCAATCCCAAAAGGGCCAGCAGCTCCAACTTCTCTCTTTTTTTAAATCATTTATATTATTTTCACTGCATTTTGGATAGCATCAGAACCTGAATTTTTTTTTTACTATTTTTCTAACTTATGACATTGCTACTATTAACACAGTTTGTCTTTTTTAAGAGTTTTCCCTGGCACTCTCTGACCACTCAACTATTAAAACAAGGTTTAGCTCCATTTCTCCAAGCTACCAGAAACAAATCACAACTTTTAAACACACAAACCATAAGGTATTCTTGAAAATCTGAGGCTTTCCCAATAGTTTCCTGACCATTTGAAACATTTCCTTCATCCCATAAAACTTTTGGTAAGAAAGTAGATTTCAGTTAATCTAAAACCATAAGGACTTGGCAAAGCAACAACAAACAGGGAACCAGCCCAAGGCACCAGCATGTATTGAGTTTCCCAACCTGAAGGAATTCCTTGCACATCCAGAGCCCTGAAGCAAAGGAATGCCACACACACATGGAAAGCCAAGCACAGCAGTCCCAGAGCCACCCTCCACCACTGAGAGCTGGGTACCTTAATGCCTTTAGTGTCCTCTTCATCAAACGAGCCAATATCAAAAGCATCTGCTGCATTGACTTCTCCCCGGGGAGGAATCAGGGGGGGAGGGTACTAGAAATTGAAAGCAGCATCATTAAAGACAAATTAATGGGCATTATTTAACTCCGTTCTTTAGTTATGCACAACCATTTTTATTTTTTGCACACTTGACTGTGCCAGAGTGTCCCCCTTGGAATTAAACTTCAGTGCAAAGTCGTTGCCACTTCTTTTAATTAAAGCTCCCTCAAAAATCTGGGGATGAAACTCCCCAGTTTAGAGACAGCAAAGGAAAGGACACAATGCAGTCATTTGACTCTGGAAATGTAATAACTCACCCCCAACAATCAGGAAGATCTGCAGTAATGAATATTCATCACCAAGCCTCCCTGAATTTGTGTGAGTGAGCACATGTGCTGGGCACTGTGACCCTCGAGTTTTCTGCTCAGTACCTGTTTGGGTTTATTTTCCTTTTACTGCTTTAGCAAGTAAGCTAAAATCACTGTCTTCATGCTTTACCTTCTGTAAATAGACTTGCTGCCAATCAATGCCTTTGAAGAAAGGATGTTCCTTTACTTCTTGTGCGCTGCAAAACACAAGTGACTGAAGTCAACAAATGAAGGGGCTTTTCAAGTGGATTCAAGAAATACAAAGCCTTCAAAAGTCATATTTCTATCACTTGAGAACATCGGGGGAACGCTTTCTTTGCAAGAAAAACATAAGAATTTCTCAGTAAGCAACAGGAGAAAGATTTTCACATGGAAACACTTGGAATGGTGCTCCAGGGCTGGCAGGCAAGAACTCCTGATGGCACTCCATCATTTCCAACAGCAAACAATGTTCCTCTGCTGTCAGATCCCAACACTGATCTGGGTCAGATCCCAAAAACTGCTCTGTGTCAGATCCCAAAAATACTCTGGGTCAGATCCCAACACTGCTCTGTGTCAGATCCCAAAAACTGCTCTGTGTCAGGCCCCAAACCCTGATCTGGGTCAGATCCCAAACATGGATCTGTGTCAGATCCCAACACTGCTCTGGGTCAGACCCCAAACAAGGATCTGGGTCAGATCCTAACACTGCTCTGTGTCAGATCCCAAAAACTGATTTGTGTCAGGCCCCAAACAAGGATCTGTGTCAGATCCCAAACATGAATCCTTTGGCAGATTCCAATCACTACTTGTAAATACCCACATCACTCCACACCATTTCACATTATGCAAATTTTATGGGAAAATAATCAACTGCTCTTGTTGGGCCCCAGGGAAAAGCAATCTCGGGTCATTATCAAAGAGGGCTCCGAGACAAAATCCCTCGGAATGTCCCACTGGAACTGGAGCCAGCCCCAGGCTCAGGTGTGACCATCAGCTACCTGCTATCACACATCCCAGTGGTTTCCCAACAGTTGTTTACTCTCCTCCTTTCTCTCCCAGTCTCACACCAGCTTTTTAAACTGGAGATAACAATTTCATGAACAGCTACAAGCAAGGTGAGCTTGGCAGGAGGAGCAAGGAGTGTTTTGTAGTCAAGAAACAAAACAAAAGCTCTTTTCCTTAGAATAATGAAATGACACAGGCAGCACCAGCAATATTCACAGCTTTTTGCTGGGTGGTTTTGGGACTGGGGGTATTTTTTGGTGTGTTATATGCTCCTATCATTACAGATACAATATAAACAATAAATTTTCCCTATCAGTGTGTCTGAGTCAAGTCATATGATATCATGCCAAAACAGATCAGGCAAAACCAGAAAAACAACCGAGGGATGAGAAGTAGGAACACCACCCAATGCAAGCATGACTGCAGGGAACTCAGGGGAAGGCTTTAAGGACAGAAATTGTCCAAAAAACATGTCCAAACCAAAGGAAGTTGAAATGTAATTCCATGCAGCAGCACTTTTCAATGTTCTCTTTCCAAAATTAAAATCCTCACAACAGGAAGCAGATTTTCACTTGAAATGCATTCACTCATTGACAGAGAAGTGGAAATTTTTCAAGGCAGAGGTCCAAGGAGAAGACAACACCTACCTTCTTCCTTGGCATCCAAGCCTCTTGCTCACATCCCGCTGCAGGAGCCCTTCCAGAAGGGACTTCAGCTCGGGAGAAAAGGAATCCGGGAGCTCCACATTCTGTGGAGAAAGGAAGTACATACAAATAGATATTCCACGGTGGAAACGGTGTTTTTATGCTTTCTTGTCTCTGATGATGTTTGTAAACTGCTCTCCCATGTGCAAATGGAGCTCTCTGGGAGAGCAGGGTTCCCATTTTAGGGGAACAGGGAGCTCAGGGAACAGGGGATGTCGCTGAGGCCAGGCCTTACCACGGTGAGCGTCATCCGGTCGATCTCGTGCTTATCTTTGGTTTTGTGCTGCCTGAAAGGGCTGTGCCTGTGGAAAGAAGGAAAAAAACCCCACTAATAAATGTAAAGCCACAGCATATCAGTGTATTTCAGCTGTGGCAATGCCAGGAAAGAGTGGAGCATCCTGTTAGTCCCATCCTTCCCCCTCATCAATCCTGTCCTGCAGAACAATCTGATCCACAGGAAGGTGAGCAGAAAGCTGGGTAATTCTTAAAACTGTGATCTGGCCTTAAAGATGTGTTTCAAATGCCTCATCAATTACATCTGTCTCTCAAAAACCTGAACAGCTCTCAGCTGACAAGGAAACCCCGAGCAGCCATCACCCAGAGGGATTTAAATCCATGGATTTCTACAGGGAAGCTGAGCATGACCCACTGAATTCACCACTCCTCATCATGGAGAGTAAGGAGATAAAAGAGAAGGTAATCACAGATCCCACAGCCATCAGCCACTGGGAAGATATCTGATGGTATCTAGTAAATTATCAGCTTTACCCCTTTCCTGCTGTATAATTCTGGTTGGAGTTTGAATTTTCCTCTAAGCTATGGAAGACCGTGGCACATTAGAGATTTATCACACAGTGCTTCATGAAAGAAAGAAGCAGCATTGTAGTAAAAGATATTTTAATTGCATTAAGGATATATTCCCTGCTTCTTTTCTTCAAAACCTTGAGGGGATGATATTTTTCGAAATCAAAATGTTATTCACTTAATCAATTCCATTAATTAGCTATTCTAAAGCATTCTGGCTTGCCACATGGCAGAGTGTACCAGCATGTTTCAACTGGAGACCTGCTGCTCCCAAGTTATTTTCCTTTTATTCTCAAAAATGTTCTGATTGATGGATGCAATGGACAGACCAGGACTTCAATTTTTCTCTTTTTAGCGTGACAGGTAAATGGTTCCCACACAGCCTCATGTACTCTGACAAGGAGGCTCTGAGTAGATCAGGGAAGAAAATGATTCACTGGCGACTTATGGGCAGATTCTGTGCCAGACTAAATTTACCAAACACCAAGAAATGGCACCATGTGCCCAGCCCCTGTTTTGGGATGTGTTTAATTGGCTTCAGAGCAGATGAAGAACCAGAGTTCACCGTGAATAATGCTCTGGCTTCTGGCTGAGCACTGATACCACCCTGAACATCTCTGCCAGGGAGAATCACAGCCCAAAAGACTGGCAATTTAAACACCACTCTTCTTTCTTTATTTGCAGCCTTATATAGTCTGTTTTGTGCACCATTAATGTTAAATTGATACAGTTCTAGAGTTCAATTCACAAGTCACACACTGACCTGCCTTCGTACAGTGTCTGGATGGAGATAAAAGCTTATAATTAATTATGTGTGAGGACACAGGATGACCTAATGATCAATCTTTACAGAGAAGTGATGTGAAAAGCCTCAGATTCTTCTGGCTTGCCATTAACAGTGAGGATGCCATTTTCAACAAGCACTTGCCCATCAGTGCTTGTTGACTGCTCAGATAAATCCTACGCTATCGATCAATTCTAGACACGTAAGCTTAATGAGAAGGTAATTGCTGACAAAGCTGTAACGATCGTGTACCTTTGGACACTGATAAGGTAACAGGTCAGATTCAGCAAGTGGAAGGACCCACACTTTGTAGCTGACCCAAAACCTGCAGGAAGGAAGGCTGAGTAGCACACAAAAAAGCACCAGTGCAGCCAAGAGCTTCTCCACAACACCAGGTCTCAGCATAACACGAAGCCCACGATTTAACAGGGCTGCTTAGTGCACTCCAAGGAGTAACATCACAGCATTTAAAATACTGCCAAGAGAAGAGTAAACTGCTGTCTGCAGCAGTTCAAAGAGCAGACAGAGGACCTGCCTTCCTCATGTCCCACATCTGTAGCTACTACAGGAAGCAGGGCTTGGGTTGGGTTGGGTTGGGTTTGGTTTGGTTTGGTTTGGAAGGAAAAGCCTGGTTTTGTCTCACGTGGGTCAGCACTGAGGGATCATTTCAGACAATCTGTGACACACGATGTCCTGCTATTCCAAGGGACACCCACGGAGGCCCCCAGGCTCCCAAAGGCAAGGCAGGAGCCCCACTCACCCCCTCAGCAGCTTGAAGAGCATGCAGCCCAGGGAGAACCAGTCGGCACTGCTGTCGTAGGCTGTGCCCTTCTGCAGCACCTCGGGGGCCATGTACCCGTGGGTTCCTCTGCAGGGCACAACAGCACAGAACATTCATTACATCCAACATTATAATTGAAAAAAAAACTATTAAAAATCAATGTTCTCTTAATAAGACTGCCCAGTTTGGAAAGAATTCATTTTAACCATTTTATTTCGCTTGCAATGGGTTTTGCGTGTCACCTGTGTGAGCACAGGGCGCTCCTGAGCTCAGCCCTGGGCACCACTAGAAGCAGCCACCAGGTATTGCTTTTACCCTTGACACACTCAAAACATATGGACTTTTTTCAAGAAGCTACTGAATTGCAAATCTTTTAAGGTGTGACAGGCTGGAGTTCCCCATTTTGCATAAATTCCGAGACTAAATCAGGGCAATTGAGGACCTAAGAATAAAATGTGCCAGGTAAGAAGTGAATCCACACACAACTCCGGGAATTCAGATCCTAGTTAAATCCTGATGGCAAGAGGCAGAAAGGAACATAATTTGCCTCCAGTTCTATAAAGATCCAGAAAGAGAAAGACACAATAAATCCAGGATTTTAGTCAGTTTGGGAATATTTAATTACCGGGTTGGGACAATTAAAGCAATCTGGTACTTTAACTCAGTCAGGTTCTTCTCTGAGCAGTGAATCATCCCGAAATAATGTGTCATCTCCCAGCCATGCCTACACATCAGCTGCTACAACTGTGCAGGAAAACAGGGAGAGGAGCCCGAAAAACCTCATTAGAGCCTCCAGCTCAGCAAGCCTGGGCCACACAAGTGTCATTCCTCCCCTTCAGGCTAAGTTAAATTATAAAGACAAATTCAGGATGTACTTAGCACTACCTGTACGTGCAGCAAAGCTCCCAGGTTTAATACTTACACACTGGCATGTGGCTTCTTTTTGGAAAAGTCACAAGCCAGCCCAAGGTCTGATATCCTCACGTGCCCATGTTCATCCAGCAGGATATTTGCAGGCTGGAAACCAACACAGGGAGGTGAGTGCTTGGTATTCCCCAGCTGACACAACTGCAAACCCTCACAACTCAAACATCAATACTCCCTGGTAATTGGTAATTGCCTTTTTTTAAATTTAACATCAACAGACCAGGCACTTTCCAGACAAAAATCTACATTCTCACAGAACACTACCATCAACTCCACAGGTTATGAAATGCTGAATACCAGAAGGGAACAACCAGGCAAGGTTTGAAACACAAAGCAGGTAATAAATGAATAATCCATTCTGGCCTCAAGTTGCTTTTGGTTTCCTCACAGCAGGGTCTGCGTGTGGCTCTCACACCTTTTATTCTCAGTCTCTGGGCAGATTTTTATCCCCTTGTGCTGTCACTTGGTCCAGGGACCCTTCTCTGGGACCTGTCCTCAACTTCCCACTGTCAGTGAAATCCCCCCTGCTGTTGTCCCCATCACACACACAGAGACCTCTTTCAGAAACACAGCAGATCCTCTAAATTATTCCCAGCAGGGAGATAAGAAACACGGCACAGGATTTATTGTGACCCCCAGGAAGCCTCTCCCAGGCTGGTTAAACTGGATAACAGCACAGATTAGAAGGGCTTTGAAAACTTATTACAAAAAACCAGGCAGATAAAGGAATGATCCTGCCAAGGGAAGGTTTCAGGCAAGGTAATCCATGAAGTTATCTGAGGGCCTGTGTGGATGGATGCAGGCACCCAGCAGCCATTACCTTCAGGTCTCTGTACACCACGAAGCGATTGTGCATGTGCTCTAACCCCAGGATGATCTCAGTAGCATAAAACCTCATCTCTTTTTCAGAAAACACTCCATGCTGGGAGAGGTGGTAGTGCAAATCTCCTCCTGAAACGAGAAGAATTGAGATGTAATTAAGTGAATAGTAAAATCTTACCCTGCAGGCAGATAGGGTGACACTGGGGGGGAACAGCACAGCTTTTGTAGGTTCTTATCACCTGTGGAGCACACAGCCCCACCCTCTGCAAGCCTGTGTGGAGACAAAATAGCTGGGAAAGTTCATACAGAGATTTGATCAGTCTGAAACTCCATTTTAAAATGCATTTATTTCATAAACATTTGCATTCAGTGACTAATCCAGCAGAGGACTTCCACACATTGTAGGCTGTACCACACATTGGTTTGTGGAGAGCTGAATAAATCAGCTCATAGAGCAGCCCAGGCTCGAGGGACCAACCATCTCAGCAACCCTCCTGCCAAAATTCCTGTAACACCATCATCATCATCATCTGCACGGGTCTTGCTTACCATTCATGAGGTCCAGAATGAAGCAGAGCTTGTCGGGGGTGTGGAAGGCATAGGTCATACAGACTATAAAAGGGCAGTCCTGCAAGGGAAGAGCAAAGAGGTTCACCCCTAGCAATGAGCAAAGTGTGACTTAGGAAAGCTAAAAATACATCTATGTTTTTCCTGTGCTGTTTGCCAGTATTCCCAAGTTCGATCCTCACTCCTGAAATGCAGCTATGCTGGTAACCCCTGTTCCCCCAGGAGGGCCCTGCCCAGGTGACAGAGAAGGTGTTTGGCTCCCAGCAGTGTTTCCAACAGAGCATTGAAGCAATGTGAACACACCAGGCCAGGAAGTTGGGATTCTGGAGCGTTACAATGTCCAGGAAGCAACAACAGCCACGTCCAGATCATGCAAAACCCACAACACGAGGGTGGGAGCAGGTTTAGGAGCTCAGAGCAGAGCAGCCAGGGTAGGGATGGGTTACACCCCACCTCCTGATACACCTGGAACCTCAATCCACCCCATGTTTAAGACAAGAAGCCATAAAAAAATTCCACTGGAAAAACACATCCTTGCTCCCAAGGTCTGCTCATGTGCTGGCACCTCCAGGACACACATTCCAAACCCCATCCACGGCAGCAGCTGGCAGATCTTCCTCTGCACTGGGCCTGTGCTGGATGCAGGTGACTAATTCATGATTATGGAATTGCTGAGGTTGGAAAAGCCCTCTAAGATCATCGAGTCCATCCCCCAGCACTGCCAAGGCAACCACTGACCCATGTCCCCAAGGGCCACATCCACACGTGTGAAATCCTTCCTGGGATGTGACTCCACCACTGCCCTGGGCAGCTGTGCCAGGGCTGGAGAACCCTTTCCATGAAGAATGGAACTGCTTTGGTCCTGCTATTGCTGATACAATCTTGGGGGTGGCTTTCAGCTCATCAACTTCTTCTCCAAAGCTGTATGGGATGGAATCATGGAATGCTTTGGGGTGGGAAGGACCTTAAAGCTCATCTCATTCCAGATGGCAGAGACACCTTCCATGGAAGGCTGTGGTACAAAACCAGGGCTGTTTGGTGAGCCTGCAGTGAATCCTTTGGGAATGGCTGTGCTGCCCCATTCCACGTCTGATCCCAAAGCTCCGAGGGGGGCAGGGAGCTGATCCCAGAGGAGCCCAGGACACCCTGCAGGAAGCAGAGCGTGGCCTCCCGTGAGTCCAACAATGCCCTCAGTGCTGCAGGATGGACAGGGGAAAGCTCTGGGAATCTCTGACAGGAACTCGCTCCCTTCCCAATTTAGAAACAGCAAAACACGGCGGCCTTGGGCCTTGGGAGAGAGGAAAGGGAGGGACAGGGACACTTCAGAGCCCCTTCATCCTTCCACGAGGTTGAAATATAAAGGTTTTAGACCTGAGTTTAACCCCAGGGACCCCCTGTTCCAACCCAACTGCGCTTTATGTTTTGCTCCCCCCAAAATGCTCCCTGCAGAGGGGAGGGATGGGTGTGAAACACCTGCACAACATCCAGGAAAGAAGCCAAATTCCTAAATGGCCCCACAAATAAGGAGCCTGATGTGGTATCTAACACGAGATACCACCTCTGGTTATGAACTCTGTGTTGGGGACTGCTGTAGCTGCCACTTAACTTCACAACAGCAGCTTTAGCAGAATTATTAACTTAATTTCCTGCATCGACTGGGTAATTCAGAAGTGTCCCCAAGCAGGACTCCTAAAATTTCAGAGCAATCTAATTACCCAGAAGGATTTAGTGGTAGAATTTAAACACCACACACAGACAAACAAAAGGGTTTTTTCTACACCAGCACATAGCTTGTCTATATTTTTATGGATTTGAAAAATAAAAGTTATCTGGAAGTGTAAATGTGATGCATAACTCATTTTTGTGCAAGCATTCCTAATTTCATCACTACCCTTTCCCTGTTTAACAGAGAGAAAAACTGCAGTGTTTTCCTGACACAAAAACCACAGCAAAAGAGTATTTTACAGCATAAAAATAAAAAAAAACCCACCCTACAGTTATTTTTTAAGGACACATAAAGCAATAAAACCAATTTCCCAGGAGAGCAATTCTTCATTGCAGTCAAGTTTCTGCTCTGATGAAAATAAGCAACATTATGACATTAATGTGTGAATTAAGACCAGTTTGGAAAGAGTTCCTTACATCCAAACAAGCCTGGATTGAGTCCAGAAAACTGCTGAAGTCAAATTTGTGGTAATAAATCATGCGGAAGAAAAAAAAATATATTAGAGTAACCAAAAAAAAATGTAGAAATGTGATATTTTAAAGACATTAACACATTAAAAAGCGCTGTAGGAGGAAACCTTTGGTTTTGACTCTTCACTGAAAGCCAAGCACTCAGCTTTGGGGCACAAAGTGACAGCAGAGAGGGGACAAAGGTGTTCAGAGCACAGAGCAGCTGTGTCCCATTTTAACTGGAGGCCAGCTCTGACCTGACATGTCACTCAAAGATGTGTGTTTGAAACACGTGAAAACCAAATACCAGTTCTGCTCCAAAAAACCACATTATTGATCTCAGAGAGTTATTTCTCCCCCCTCGTGGTGGGTGGGACTCCTGGGGTGTCCTGGGCAGGGACAACTGAGGATATTCTAGGATTCTGGGATTATATTTATCATCTTTTGAAGGGAATCTTGAATCCAGCTATCAGTAAAATTACCTCAAGAAGATCTAGGTGAGGTGGCTGAATTGCTGAGGTTTTTCAGAAGGAAAAAAACTGGGAGCCCCAAGTTTTTTGTGGAGAGAGGAGAGGAGCCATAGCCCTGCATGGCCCCTTGTCTTGCAACAGACATGGAATGATCCCCTCCTACCCTCAGGAAAAGATTCATGGAATAACCACTTCCTTCCACAAACAGCACCTTGGGGCTGCCTGGTTTCACACAGGGTCCATCGCCTCCTCGGTGATTTCCACATTCCAGCTTTTTGAACAGAAATTAGGCAAATACTGGCCACTACAGAAATTAAACATTGAAATAAGTAAAATCTTTTCCCTACTCTGTGACCTTCCAAGGATTTCACAATGCCTTCCCAGCCTGGAGGTCTGTGTGGGAGGGGAAGGTCTGTGCCTTGCAGAAGAGGAAACCCAAAGCTCAGTGACAGTTTGTCCCCGTTACACCGCAGTGACACAGCAAAGACACCAACAGACCCCAAGCCCTGCAGAGCCCAGTTTGGTGTCACCAAGCCCATCCAAGAGGCTCCAGATGCTCTGCAGAGGCTCCTGTTGTACTCCTGAACCCGTGGAAAGCTGCTCTCACCACGCAGCCACGAGCGACTCCAGCGTGGGAGCTCCCTGCTCCAGGAGTGCAGGGGAATGCCAGAGCTTTAGGTGGATGAACAGAAGTGATGACACAAGCAGCTGTGTCATCTGCACAGCTGTTATTCTGCCTTCTGCAGAGACATCTGGATTCCCAGTTAAATGACTCATTGTGCTGTGATGAACTTCCCAGTTCCATTCTGCTCCGGGCAGAGCAGAACTGTCCCTGGAGCAGGAATTCCCCAGCTGCCCTCCAGCTTCTATTCAGGGATTGAAGGAATTCTCTTATTCCACCACTTTCAAATCCATCTCATCCTGCATATTCCAAGTGCTCTGCTGCCCAGGTGTAGCTGACCTGAACGAGCAGCACTTTGTACAAAACCCTCTCTTCAAATTCTTTCAAATTTCTGAGAATCTGAAAGAAATGTCACTCTAACGAGCTGATAATCCTTAATGAAAGAAACAAATGGTTCCTCCTGCTGCTCCCCCTGCTCAAAGCCTCACTGTGCTGGCCTGTGAGAAAACTGCCTCCACCAGCAGCTCCTGAAATGTTTTCTCTTCGCATCTCTAGACATGCAAATTCACATTCAGTGCTGGAGCCACAGAATCACAAATTGAAGTTAATGGGACAATTATTACTCATTTGCCTCGATTTCTTGTCTAGTCTCTGCTACAGATCTACTCCGCACTGGTTTTCAGGAATCCTGACACACGTGGACAAGCCTCAACTGATCTCTGGTGAAAACAGATAACTTGATTAAAAAGTCTGAAAGGATAAATCACAGATCCCAGAATGGTTTGGGTTGGAAGGGACCTTAAAGCTCATTCAGTTCCAACCCCACAAGGCAGGGACACCTTCCACTGTCCCAGGTTGCTCCAAGCCCCATCCAACCCAGCCTTGGACACTTCCAGGGATCCAGGGGCAGCCACAGCTTCTCTGGGCACCCTGTGCCAGGGCCTCCCCACCCTCACAGGGAAGGATTCCTTCCCAATATCCCATCTAATCCTGCCTCTTCCCAGCTCGAGGATCTTCAAGGCCTGTCCCACAGAAAAGATCCTCTGATCTCTGGGGACACAGCCCAGGTCCCTGAGAACAAATCCCACTGTTTGCTCTCTGCCACTGCAGGGAATTCTGCTCTTTGCACAGCTCTTGTACAAGCCTGGAACAAAACCACTCACAATTCCTCCTCATCCCTCCCGTGGCTGCTGGGAACGGGGGATGTGTTCCCACACTCAGTGTTTAATTCATGCACCACAAGGTGAGGGAAGGGAACCTTGCTGCCAGCATCACCCGTAGCCATGGCAACCACGGTGTCACTGCAACGAGGGCACAGCCACCTCCAATCCTGCCTGGAATTGCTCTGAGCCCAGCACACCTCAGCCACCACCCAGAGGCCCAGCCAACAGCAGGCACGTGCTGGCTTTCTGCACACACCAGTGATGGTTTCAACTTCAACTAGGTTTTAATTGTAATTAATCCAATTTTAATGCAATTTATAAATAGGCTAGATGGGCAGACTGGCTTGGTACAGCTTGACTCAGCTGAAGTACACAAAAAACAAAAAGTGGATATCAGAGTAACAGGAAAGGGAGGATGACCTGGAGTTTTCTCTGCAGCAGCACGTTAGATTCTACTAAAGCACTACGTAACTAGAGCAAAAAAAGGAATCTTTTCTACAAGACAGAATCGTGTTTTGGAAAAGTTTCCAACAGGAATACTTAAAAAAGGATATTTAAAAAGTCGGGGTGGGGGGAGGATGAATTACCTCAGAAACGGGCACCCCCTCAAGCCTCTGCAGCAAAGATGCTCCTTCTGTAGGACCCAAACTGCTCAAGCAAGTTTGGTTTTCCCTTCTCATTTCAGACACATTGCAAGAATCAGGGGGAGGCTCCAGTGGGGGCTAATTTTTGCATGTCACACAACGGAATTGATGGAATATGCATTACATGTAACAGCTTTTCCATTATATGGAAGAAAGAAAGAATAACAAATAGTGCTACTTACTCCTGTACTGACAAGAGACAGCATAATTCTTTCATTTAAGGCTAATGTTTCTCCTTGCTTCATCTTAATTCTCTTCTTATCTAAACATTTCATTGCATACCTGGAAAAAAAAAAACAACAATTCAGAAGAAGCACAAAAAACTCCTTTATCAGGACTATTCACTGGCAGCCAGGCTGTGCACATTTACAGGATCCTGTAAGCAAGCTCTTGAAAGACTTAAACCCAGGACTAAAAACATCATTTCAGGCTAAACATGAAACCTCCAAAACCTCCCAGAATTAACACATTTCCAGCAGAAGCCTCCTAACAGAGAAATGTGCTTTAACAAATAATTCCATGTCCAAGCCATCACAGTGAGAGGGGAATTACACAACATATATTCATTTTCTCATACCTACAAGTAAGGATCTGCCACAGGAATTAAATAACAAACTCTGTTATGGTTCCATTTAATTCCAACAGTTTCAACTCTACCAGGAAAGCAATATCTTCTCCAACACACGTTGAGTTTTATATATTTTTTTTTTCCCTTAATTTTCTTTCTAGTCAGAAAAAGGTCAGATACACACAAGAAAGCTTTTTTAGTCTTCTACCATCTGTGCTACACAAATTAATAAAATTTTGCTCACAAAGGATGTTACCCTAACAACCACCAACCACAGGAGGATATGATACAGGCTGGGTATTTTTCCAAGATGTTGGGTGAGTTCATTAATAGACATCAGTGAGAAGGACACTTGTGTTCCTCCACAGAAGACTCCTAGACATGGATTTTTGGGAAAACACCAAATTACAGCAGTGTTTCAATGCCCATCTGCCTCCCTGTGCCAGCCCCAGGGCTTCACCTTGGCTCCAGCTCCCAAGAACAGCCACGTCATTCCTGACATCAGTGTGCTGGGAGTGGGGGAGTGAGGGTGAATTTTAAGTTTCCAGACTGGGAATATTATTCATGTGTTCTTGCTGAGGAGTCTGTGAGGGGTGAGTAAAAATAACCCCTGACTGTGCCCTGCTCTGCCCTGACCAGGAGAGAGGGACTGGGGATGTTCAAGGCTGATGGAAATCACAGAATCATGGATTTGGGTGGGAAGGAACCTTAAATTCATCCAGTGCCACCCCCTTCCATGGACAGGGACACCTTCCACTGTCCCAGGGTGCTCCAAGCCCCATCCAACCTGGCCTTGGACACTTCCAGGGATGGGACAGCCACAGCTTCTCTGGGAATTTGTCCCAAATCAAGTCTGTCACTGTCCTGCTGTCCCTCTCCCTGGAATGCTGGCTGCATCCTGATCTGGCCCCTCTCTGGAGGTCCTTGCAGGGGTGTTGGCAGAAGCCTCAGGGGTGTGGGTGCTCAGGGAGCACTGCTGGGGTTACCTGGGAGGGAGGGGAGGCTTCCCATGCTCCTCACAGGCTCTAAGTGCAGCAGAGGCAGCAGCTAGAGGGGTTGGGATCTGGGTTAGGGATGGGCACACAGGTTTGGATCAAGAAAGAATTAAACCAAACCTCTACCCAGAAGCTGAACCTCGTGTAAACTTTTTGCTTCCAATTTGGAAAAGGAGGTTGGTTTTCCCACATTTCACTTCCCTTTGCGCTATTTATATCCGATAAAACCTGTCACCCTTTGCTTCACTTTTCCTGTCCTTCTCACTTCCCAAGGTTTATCCACCTCCTGCCAGAGCTCTACTCAGACACAGAGATGGCTGGGACTCTGAGAACTGCCTGCTGAGCGTGCCTCAAGCTAAACAAAATGTTTATTTTTGTACATGGACAAGTGAATGAATGGTACACGGACAAAAAGTACCAAAGCAGGAATAAAGCCAGCGTTGTTAGTAAGAGTATTAATATAAACACTTGAAGTCACTGCAGAAATACTGACTATAATAATAGCAACATTAAGATGTCTTCCACTTGTTCAGAGTCAGAAGTTTATTATTATCAGGGATGTCAGGCACACACAAGTGCCAGGGGAGCCAGCTGGAAGCAGAGACAGGGCACCTCACACATGCCCTGCTCACTTGGAAGGGAAATATTTAAGGATGGGCCATGGACTAAAATTGTGAGGAGAAAAGCAAGATGAAAGGGTGGGGTGTAAATAAAGAAATGGATTGATATTGAGATCAACTGCTTAAATCCAAGCCCAGGTGTTCAGGTCAGAACATCATGGGACAATAATGCCTAGAAATGGTTCCTGCAGGACCCCCAGCTCCCCCTGGAGCAGGTGACACCAGAGCAACCACCACAGCTTCCACAGGAACATCCCTCAGCCCTGGCAGCCTCTGATGCAGGGAACTGTTGAAGCACACACCTGATTTTAACACGAGCATTTTCCAGCAGTTTTGACAGGACATTTCCATGTGCCCAGGAGCTGTGTGAGACTGAGCCCCTGCATGGCACAGAATTGGATCCAAAAGCAAACTGAGCCTCCAGTGAGCCAGGAATCAGATAAAACTTATGATAAAACTTCATTACAAAGAACTTTAGAGCAACGTGATGCTGCTTTCTAGTGATTTCCTAAGAAATGACTGGAAGGATTTCCTCACTAGTCCAGAGTTTACAATCACCTCTGCCGCAGAGTGTGTGATACTCACATTTTTCCAGTGTCTGCTTTTCTGCAGCCGTACACTTCACCAAATCCCCCTCTTCCTATTATTCTATGTACACTAAAATCATTCATGGTCAGCTGCAAGTGGAAACAGAAACAACAAAACAAAACATTCATTTTTCAGCATTAAGAAACTTATTGTGAGTAAGTTTTTGTCGCAGAAATGACAAATGATCCATGGATGTGGTGAGATCCTCAAATGTAATTTAACAGCATTTATTGTGTTGGAAAAGGAGCCCCTTATTGTGGATATTTCAATGTACTTGGAAGCACTACAGTGTGAAGTAGGAACAAGGGGAATGAGGCTGTTGTTCCCAAAAATTCATTCAGGGCTATTTTTGCAGCCCAAGTTGTCCCAGAAGTGCAGAGGGACAAAGGAAGGGGCTCGGAGGGTGCTGGGATCACGGCAGGACTGGACTGGGAAAGGGAGAAGGACAGGGATTGGGGCTGATAAAGAGCAGCAATTCTGGCAGTTCAGCTCTTTCAGCCATTAAAAAATCAAAATTCTATTAACTGAGGAAGGCAGAGGGGACGTCCAGACAGGAATCATCAGGGCTGTGCCTAAGAATAGCAGAGCAGTGACATCCACCGCCCTCCTTAATGAGGCCTTTGCAGAGCAGGATTCAAAACTGAACATTCTCTTTCCTGTATCAGCCTCTGACAAGATAAATATACTTGTAAGTACTTACATGAATATTTAGCTCTACATTTTTCCATTGACAAAATCTAGTAAACTTGTCACTGCAAAAGCAAAAAAAAAAAAAAAAAAGTTTAAAAGTTGTCTGAGACTATTGTGTAGAGTATTACAGGAAATGTCAAGACTCTGATATTTAAAATCTTGTCTGAGCTAGGGCGTGGGGTGGTATTTAATAAATGACAGCCTTCCTTTCACCAACTGTAATCTTACCCCCACCAAGAAAAACAATTCCAAGGCAGAGCACACTCCATGTTTTACATCCTTGGGAGAGGAAGAGAGCAGATAACCTTATCCCTGTAAGTGCTCAGTGTGTCCCCACATCTCTCTTGCACTGTTTTCAACCGTTCAAAGATGGTTTTCAATTTTTAAACAACTACGTTTGGAACTAACAAACATTTAAATTACATCAAGAGGAAGATAATTATAAGAAAACAGAGGCAGCTCGATTTATGTTAATGAACCTCCATATACTCCAAGGAACGTTTTCAATTCATTGTATCTTAGAATAGGAAAAACATCAGCAAATACCACAGGCTTTGGGAAAAAAAAATAGTTGCTTATTCCTACATGAATAATTAAGTATTTATTTTCAAAGTAAGAAATAACAGCTTTATGGAGGCATTTTTATAATTAGCACAGAATGGCACCAAAGCAGTTTAGAGAGTGGATTTGGGTGTTGCTGGGTGGCAGCTGAGCTTTCCAGAGCCTGACACAGGAGCAGGAGAGGGCTGCTCTGCTGAGCCAGACTCGTGCCTTCAATCCTTTATTACACCTTCATTTCAAGGGGCCCAGTCCCAAACCACAGATGGGAACTCACAGAATATCCCCAAAACCCCACAGAGTATCCCCAAAACCCCAGCTCTGCCTTTTCACACCTCAGAGCCCCAACTCCAACCTCTCCCTGCTGTGACTGAGAAATCCCTCAGCTTTCCAGCTGTTCCACTCACACATCCTGACACTGATCAGGATCTCCCACAAAGCTGGGTATTTACAAAGCCTGCTGATAAAGTCCATTTCATTAATAGTGTATTAATACACATTTTTAGCCTTATTTACAGTAGTACTGAAGGGACATGGCTTCCCACAACATTAGATAATTCAGGTAATATTCCATGTTCATACCTTTCCATAAATTTTTGAAATATTTTTCCTCGGAGACTATCACAAATTTCTTCTATATATGGCTAAAAAGGGTGAGGAAACACAATTAGGATTTAAGCAGACAATAAATGGCTTTTTTCAATCCCATCCATTACACAGAACTCTCGTTGGCCCCACACAGCTCCTGGGTTGTCCTTAAGAAGCCTCAGTGAAGCATTTTGGCTTTATTTGGCTTTTGGAATCTGAGCAGGTGTCCTGAAGTCAAACATAAAATATTTCAATGAGCTAGAAAAACTTAAGAGTTTGCCAGGGGTGTGAGGGCAAAAAGTTCTTTTTTTCAAAGGTATTTAAACAATAAATTGTCACCCCTATGGAATCCAAACTTCCCAGCGCTGCTCCCTCATCTTTGTGGTGCTTCTCTCCTCTCTGTCCTTGCTGAGAGATCAGCACCTTGAAATCACAGGTGACTTTTTCCAGGGAAATCCCTCCCCTGGGTGTGTGATGGCCCAACCTCCTCCCACTTAGTGCTGAGCCATCACCCAGCACTGCAACCACCACATGGCAACAGCCAGAACAGCTCAGGAGCACACGAGAGATCAGCCAGGGGCAACCTCCACATTTTTTTCAGCATATAAAAATACATCAGATTTAGATAAAAGACATTCAAGCTTACAAACACCCCCATGATGGATAAGACAATTTCTCCACTGCTGCAGCTCAGCTCACCCTGACAGGATGAGCATCTTCCTGATGGAAAGTGATTTACTCTAAATCATTTAATGGCTTAAAATTACACAACTATAAAAACTCTTCTGTTCACACACCAAGGTATAGTTTGCTTTTCTAAATGTGCTTGAAAACATTATAGATAAGAAGAGCAAATTGTAATTTTGACTTGGGAAAGCATTTCAATCCCACTTACAGCACAGAATATGTACCAGTCCCATTTATTCTGTCTCTTTAAACAATATCTACAAAGTCACTTTCTGTCAGAGAAGCTGAACGTTCAGACTGTGAAAGCTCACCTGGAAAAGGCTGGCTGGCACTTGTTTCTTGGCTAAATGTGTTTGTACATGATCTACAGCTTGTTTTGAGAAAGGCTTTTGGAAAAGAAAAAGAAAGATTTCAAACAGTTGGAACTGTCAGGAGTTTCATTTCAGGTCACAGCACTGTTGTTCTTTTTCTCACACGGAAACACGGACCCCAGGGGGAATCAATAGGGCCTCCCACAGGTGTATTAGAGTAAATTTTAGTGTGAAATGTGCAGAATGATCCAATAACGGGATTATTCTGAAGCAGAAAGGCAGGAGAGGGAAAGATGAAGAGGAGGAAGGTAAAAATCAAAGGGGGGTGATGATCCTTCTTTAACAAATCCATGAAAAATCCCATTTACAGGCACAGCTCCAGAGCCAGAAGCAGACATGGAGTTTTTACTAATAAAATAATGCATTTTGGCAAAAAAAACCCAAAAAAAGGCTTAAATCCTTCACCCAAAGCATGATACCACCCTGCAAATAACACCCTGCAAATCCTTCTTGCAAATGAGAGCACGTGAAACCATTAAGAACAGATCAGTGGGCCCAAACTTCAGCTGGAGGAAACGTGTATTTTCAGTGATTTCACCACATCTCTATACACACACCCTGCACTTAATTTCATCCTTTTGGAAGCAGAGATTTAGTTCAGAAGACTAAAGAAACATAAAGCAGATAAATCTGCTACGTCCTTTGCGTGCCACTAAGTTTAATGAAAATTGCAGCACGCCACCAATCTTTACACCTCAAAAAAAAAAAAAAAAAAAAAAAAAAAAAAAAAAAAAAAATAAAAATTTAAANTCAAAATTCTGAATTTGGCCAAACCCAGTTAGATGGAACAAACCCAGATGGATGGAACAAACCCAGGTGGATGCTGCCAGGCAGGGGGAAAAGGGCAGGATACCCACGTGGGAACAGGAGAGCAGCTCCTTCATGATGTAGGTGTCGTAGATCTGGCGGCTCCGCGACAGCCGCTCCTCCTCCGAGTCCAGCTTCTCGTACTCCTTGATCTGCAGCACAAGGGCAAGCACACACCACTCATTTTCTAATCATTTCTCACTCCTTGGGTCAAAACAGGACTTTGGCTAGAGTTTTATTTCATTGTTTTCCCTATTAATGAAATATCACTTGCAACAGCACAGTTATAGTTGAGATTTCTCTTTAATATTAGAATTTTCCAGCCCTGGCACAGCTGGTGCTGATGGAGTCCCATCCCTGCAGGGATTTAAGAGGATGTGGCACTTGGGGACATGCTCAGAGGTGGCCTTGGCAGTGCTGAGGGAACAGTGGGACTCCATGGGCTGAGAGGGCTCTTCCAACCCAAACAATTCTCTGATTCTGTGATCACAGCACATCAGGTACAGACGTCCAAGAAAGAATAAAAAGCACATTTCAAAATGTTCACATAGTTCAGCTACACCGTGGATTTGAACCCTAAAGGTGGCTAAAAGACCATTTTACCAAATATATCAAGTTTCCTCAGGTGTGCTGTAGCAGATCAGCATGTTCCAGGTGAAACAACAGCAATCCCAGATGGTTCAATTACAGAACAAAACCTGACAACCAGTTCCAGAACAAAAAGTTCACCAAGTCCAAGGGTCCTCTGGAGCATATTTAGGGAAAGAGTTTTTCCAGGAGTGACAAAATGTAAAAAACCATGCAAGATCTTTAGGGGAAAGACTCAGCTCTGAGTTGCTGGACCTTCCCAGCACCAGCCTGTGAAGTCCTGGGATCCAGAAAGCTGTCAGTGAGCAGATCTGCTCCGTGCCACAGAACCCCAGGACTGCTTAGGTTGGAAAAAACCTCCAAGATCATCGAGTCCTATTACCAAGAGACAAACTGGAACCAACCTACCTCTGGAGGTGGAACATTAATTAAACTCAGTATCTTTCTAGCTGTACTCCTCTTGTTTGCTGACATGATAAGGCACCAGTCCCACCCCGATTTGCCATCTGTGCTGCTTCCCCCTTGATACCAATTTATAATTAAAATGACTCAAAACGTCTTTGCCCAAGAAACACTTTTAATTAATGCAATGACACAAAATAATTAGCAGTACAGGAGGAAGCCTGATGGATAACTGATTGTCTTACTTGAGCACAACCTCCTGTCCCTCAGTGTTTGGTTGTTAAAGGACCCAGCTCTGCAGCCAGCGCTGAGGGGTCTCAGCAGAGCCCCTCCCAAAAACCAAAAATCCCAAAAACCAGCAACAGGCACAGCTGGGAGTGTCCCATTTCTAACACAACCTGTCCCTGAGCAGCAGCTCCACTCCTGACCCCAACAGAAGGGAATTTGTATCAGGTACCCAAGGCTTCCCTGGCAACCTCCAAGAAGGAGCAGACAAAGGATCTCCTCAAAAACTGGGATCAGAACGCATTTGTTTTCAAGTATTTAGAAGCTCTTTTTTCCTTTTTTTTTTTCCCTTTTTCTTTTTAATTCCTTTTCTTTTCCTTCTGAAACTGATCAGGATGAATCACTCATCCTGTTAAATGCCTGATCGTGACTCCAGCTGCAGTGATATGAAATCCCTGGAGTACGGAGCTCTTCTACATCAAGCGATTTTTAATGTAGCGATGTACTCAGATTATTCCATGTGTAATAAATGCAGCAAGTAAATCAAATCTATAAAAAAAGGAAAAGCTCCTGGATCCGGTATGCCACAGAGGAAAACACAATGAACCTCTCTTTAAATATCTTTAATGGGATTTTTCCAGAAGTACATGACAAAGCACTGAAATTCTTTTGAGGCAACACTTCGCTAATAACCTAAAAATATAATTTTGAATTGTTTCAGAGATAAAGAGGCAGCTAAAAATATCTAGCTAAATAATCTGGTACAACAGGCCTTTTCGGATTACTTACGACAGTGATATCTTCAGTGTATAAAGAGATGGAAATGATAGAAAAAGATTCTTTATTGACAGCAGGTATCTGATCTGACTGGGGGAATGGAGCCTTGCTGAGGACTGATCTCCAAACTGATACCAGCTGTTTGTGCTGATAGCAAGAAAAAAGTTAAATTATCAGCTCAAGAGTGAGGCAGCCAAGGCTATCCCAGCTCTAATTAACCCTGAGCACCAGGCGTGTGCACGTCTGCCCTGGGAGCAGCACCTGGGAGAGGATTCACTGGGGTTTGTTCAGGGTCACAAACGTAACACAGAAGGAAGGAATAAATGGAGTGATGGAGCTCAGAGCTTGTGGCAGCAGAAGCTGGGGAGGGACAGAGCATTCCTTGGAATTATTGATCCTTTGGGACGTGCCCTGCACAGTGCCCAGCTCCTTCCCTGGGTATCTCGTGACAAGGGACACAACTCATCCATCTGAAGCCACCTCTCGTGTCCCCTCTGAAGCCACCTCTCGTGTCCCCTCTACCGCAGCGGCTCCTGAAACATCTGGGCAGCTGCCACCCTACATCCCCCACAATCCCCTCCAGCTACAGGTAAAAGGCTGCTGGGGAAAGGCCTGAAGCGTTTCAGCATCATCCCAACACCAGCAATTTCATCCCAGATCCTTTTCTACCAGTCCACACTGCTTCACACCATGGAATCTCTCCTTCCCTCTCAGCATTCCCTGACAGAGCAGGAGCGGGACAGCCTCCCTCAGCCTCACTCCCTGCACAGCCCCAAACCTCCATCCCCAGCACTCACCTCTTCGTAGAACTTCAGCTGAGGGACAGCTTCATCGATCTCATTCATGCAATAGTCTTTAAAAAGCAAAAATCCTGGAAAGAAAAACAGAAAAATCAGAAAAACTCGTCTCGTTACGCTGATGACTTGTAAAAAGGCTCGTGAAACCACCCAGGTTCCACCACGGGCTGTATAAACCTGTGTGAGCATCCCCAATTGCCAAGGTTTAGGATTCTGATTCCCATCCAGCTCTTCATTTCCAGCACAAAAGGATCCCAAGCTTCCCTCACCTCCCACAGGTGTATTAAGCCCATTACCACTTCCACCTGCTGAGGATTTTATGAGGCGTTTCCATAATGCACCAAAATATCCTGTTCCTCTTCACAGACCACATTTTCCTCTTTTTTTTTTTCCCCCAGTAAAAACTAGACACTATTCATGTTTTGGGGTTTTTTTTTTTACAAGAGATTTACCTACATTTCACTGATGAAGCAAGCACAACCTCTTCTGCACTCCCATTTCAGAATTACCGGTTCATGTTACCTCTAATGGGTTTTATTGCTCAATAAATTACATCAGGGTCTTTACAGTTCCTTTGCAAGTAATTTAGAGCATGACCCCGGCAGGCTGCAGATGAGAATCTTCCATTAGGAGCATTTTAATGCACTGTCACAAGCCTCATCCCATGGAAGCTCTGCCTTTCCCTGCCTCTGAGCTGGCACCTGCTACCCTGGAATTTCACACAGGGATCTGTGTCACAAACGTCCCCATCGCTGCCAAACTCACCCAAAGCCCCCCATCTCCCCAGCCAGACCACCTCTCCTGGCCAGCGTGGCTTTTTGAGGACAAAAAAAGTGAAATTTCGGGAGCTGACTCAAATTCCTTATTTCCCACATGACGGAACCGGCGGCAGCATGGAGCAGAATCCTGCTGAATGGACTGAACTTTTCTAGGACAATGAACCAAAGAAGATTGGGTAATTAAGAGACTGAAGAGTGGCACAAACAGCGCTGAATGCAGTGAAAGAAAAATCCCTGGCCTGGTCCCAGCTCCTGGCCGGGGCCCAAAAAAACCCACAAACAACAAAAAAACACAACAATAAACCACAAAGACAACTGTGGGAGGAGTGTGAAAATATACCAACACACATTTCCAGTGAGGCCACGCCAAACATTCCAGCCCCGCTTAGTATTTTCCAAACTTTTTAAATTCAATTATGGCAGAGAAAGAAGAGGTTCCCAAGCCCATGGCACAGGGAACAATCGGAGGATTATGCAGCCACAGGACACAGGCTGCTCCTCCCCGAGGCCCCTTGGCACTGCACTGCAAAAACCCAGATATACCCAAAATACACAGACTGAGAGCTGGGGCTGTTCAGCCTGGGGAAGGGAAGGTTGTGTGGAGAGCTCACAGCACCTTCCAGGAGCTGAAGAAGCTACAAGGAAGCTGGAGAGGGATTCTGCATCAGGAACTGGAGTGACAGGACAAGGGGGAATGGCTTCAAACTGAAAAGGAAATTTAGGTGAGATATATGGAAGAAATTCTTCCCTGTGAGGGTGGGAGGCCCTGGCACAGGGTGCCCAGAGAAGCTGTGGCTGCCCCATTCCTGGAAGTGTCCAAGGCCAGGTTGGACAGGGCTTGGAGCAATCTGGGATAGAGGAAAGTGTTCCTACCCCATGGGACTGGATGAGCTTTAAGGTTCCTTCCAACCCAAACCATTCCGTGATTCTATGATTCAGAAAAATCCAATTAGAGCTTAATGTTCCCTAGACTGGAATTGTTTCTGTTTCGACCTCCCATTCTATCAACAGACCCTGCACTTCCCCTGCAGCACAAAGGAAATCTCCTCCTTTGCTGCTGCTCTTGGATTGAGTGAAAAATGATCAGCCAGAAACTGCAGCTCTCACATAATGGCACAACGAAGTGACAGATGCAGCATTGAGTAAGTGACAGGAGTTTTCAGAAGTTCAGGGAGAGCTGACGAGGAGCACAATAAGCACAGTTAACAGCACACAGGAAAATAAGCCCAGGAACAGAAAGCAGGAATTAATGAAATGATAGCGTTAAGTAACAGCTAAAAAGAACCAGCAATTATTTATGAAATAAAGATGCTGACAGCTTTGGCTTTAAAGATTCCTTCTGCTATAACTATATAATTTCTGCAACAACCAGATCACTGGTTGTTAAGGCAAAGGAAAAATATTTTTTAAGAGCTGCTTCTGGTAGCACCAAAGTGATGGATGATATCAATAATACACACACAGAGCGCGAGGCAGCACCCAGCTCCCAGCCTCCTCCTTCCCAGTCTCTGGACAATCATTTTCCCCTTTATCTTTGTATGAAAAATCCTCAGACAAATTCATCACGTGCCATGAATTGCACCGACTCTAATTACCAAAGCAAAACGTCTTTCAAGGAGGGATAAAGGCCACCTTTGAGGTTTGCAGCTCAGTGTTCACCAGAGGCTCACGAGCAGGTAGGGATGGGGTGGTGGGGAGAGGAGATTCAGGTGAGGCAGCTCACCTGTGACCAAGTATTCCCAGAGCTCATCCCCAACTGGACAAGGTCTTTGTCACAAGCTTGGAGGGGGAACTAAGTTAACCCATCCCTTTAAAAAAGAACACCAATGTTTACTTCACTATTTATTTCAAATAATTATGTTTTTCTAGCACGACCTCAGGAATTCTGCATGAAATCCTGGCTCCAATCAACGGCATCCCTCCACCCCTGGTTTTTGTCTCCAGAATTCAGCCCTTCCCACAACGCTGCTGGTGACCAGCCACACACCCCAGACTCCTCATCATGTTTGTGGCCTCCACTGGACCCTCTCCTGGAGCTCCTTGTCTTTCTTGAACAGTGGAGACCAGAACTGACCACCACGCTCCAGATGTGGCCACTCATTGAGATTAAAGCCACCTCCTCATTTCCCACTTCTGTGGCATTTTCCTGCCCTGCTCCCAGTCTGTGGCTCTGCCAATGTCCCCCCAGGACAGCAGCCACAGGGGCCACCTCCTCCAGCAGTCTAAAGGTCACCTGCAGCCACAACACCACCTCTCCATTCCTGTCAATTAGCTGAGAGCACGGAATAATAAATATAATAAAATAAAACAACAACGAGGAGCTCCATCATAAAACACTTGGAGAAAACGACTTATCTAATTCTAACTGGAATTTTACGAGCATCCAATTCAAGTAACCTTTTAACAGGAGTAAATAAAAACCTTATTAAAGCAAACAGGAGTGACTAGGTGAGAGAGCAGAGCTAAAAATAGCCATGTTTAGCCCCGATACAAGTGTTCACAATGTCACTGATTGAAAGGAAGCTGCATCTATTTACAGCAGGACTGAACGTGGTCCAAAACGCTGATGTAGCCTCTTTCTAGTAGGCAAAATAGCAAATTAGAGAACAAAAATATCAAGCTGTTTCCAAATCCTCCCGAAACGTGCTGTGTATAAATACGGGATCCTGACAAACAAAGCAGCACTGACATCTGCACCAGACACGGGCTCCTTTCCCGGTGCTCCGGCCAACAGCTCCCAGGCAGGAAAAGCTTTGGGAATGTCTCTGCAAAGTCTGCAACAGCGTCTGGACCTGTTCAGGGCACTTAAAGTCTCCAATCTAAGTCACTCCAGGATGTCTTTCATGATCTTTCTTGCTTGGTGAACTCGGACAACAGCAGGAAGCCGTGGACAGAGGGATGTGTCACCTCCTGCTCTCTGCTGGACACTGCACCGAGTTGGGGGTTGGGTTCTGTGCCCAGGGAACAGGGACAGGACAAGAGGAAACAGCCCCAAGCTGTGCCAGGGGAGGCTCAGGTTGGACATCAGCAGGAATTTCCTCATGGAAAGGGTGGTCAGGCATTGGAAGGGGCTGCCCAGTGAGGTTTGGAGTGCCCATGGACTTTGGAGGTGTCCAAGTTGGACACCTCCAGTTTGGACCTTGGAGGTGTCCGAGGAAGGACTGGACGTGGCACTCAGTGCTCTGGTGGGGATCAGTCATGGGCCGGACTTCATGGTGTTGGAGGGCTTTTCTGACCCAAATGATTTTGGGATTCTGGGGCATCTCCTCCCCAGAAATGTCCCTCACGTATGACTGCCACAGGACAGCCACCACACCACGGTGACATTACAGCACAGCTGTGTTTTAAATCCAGCTGTGGGTGTGCTCAACCTCCCAAAATAGCCCTCAGTGACCCTCAGATCCATCAGTACCAGTAACAGATCTGGGTCGTAGATGCAAACACTGGGACAAAGTCTACTGTGAAACCACCTAAAAACTGTAATTCCCACCAGCCTGCAATTGTGAGAGAACACCAGGTTCAGACTCCTGTTCTGTGCAGTGCCCACACGGAGCTGCCACAGCTTAGGGTAATTCAGGCCACCTGAGAGCTCCAGAACTGAGAGAACCACCAATTTCCCTCTCCAGGAACAAAGACTACCAGGGAAAACTGTGTAGGAATTGTGCTCTGGCAAGGTCCAAAACCACAAAAATCCTCTCAGCCCAGAAAGCACCACACATTCCACTACTTTTCTTTCCCTAATCTATTCTTTCCTAACTGAGCCTAATGTTCATTCACTTTGCATTAAAAATAATACATTATAACAGACTGAAACATATTCCTGTGCATAGAAAGCAGGGGAAAAGAACAAACTGTATTTCACGAGAGGACGTGCATCCAATGGTGAGAAGCACAGAACAATTTCCCTAGAACAGAACCAAATTGAGCTCAAAATTAGGCTGCAAGTTGCCAGGTAGCTCTGTTTAATGACGTCTAGAAATCATTATATGAAAATAAGCTTTGGCTAAAAGGTTTTTACGTGTTGTCAAAGGAACTTCTTATTTCCAGGCGTATTTTCCAATAGCTTTTCACCCAGGGAAATCATTGTTCAAGCTTGGTCAGCCCTCTTTCTAAACACCAGCCTTGTGCATGCCTGAAATTCCTGCAGGGAGAGGAGCAGGAGAGCTGAGCTGCTCCTCCAGCACTGACACTGGGGACACAATGGAGGGGTATTCACAAATTCTGTGTCAAATCTCAAAAGCTTGAGGTCTGACACAGGTAGAGCATCTCAAGCAGTGAATATATAGATTTAGTGAAAGCACTCAATTATCCTTTTTTAGGTTGCCCAGAGAAGCTCTGGCTGTGAAGAGCCAAATTGTTCAGCCAGAGCATCGAGGAATTATTGTTCCTTATTTAGGTTCCTTATTTAGGTTGCTCAGAGAAGCTGTGGCTGCCCCATCCCTGGAAGCATCCAAGGCCAGACTGGACAGGGCTTGGAGCAACCTGGGATAGTGGAAGGTGGAACTGGATGAGCCTTAAGGTCCCTTCCAACCCAAAACCTTCAGGGATTCTCTGAAAATCCTCATGAAATAGTAGTTCTGAATATTGAATGTGTGATAAATCATTTTTTAAAGCCATGGAGAGAAAAGAACAGCAAAAACTTGTCTCTGAACCATATTTACTATGTATCTTTCATAGTCTGGTCTCCCTTAACATGTAGATTCCAGCTGACTGAAGTCAAGCATCAAAGGCATTCAACATATCAAAGGTGACAGAAAAAAGAGGGTTTTCCACAAGAAAAAGATCCTCTAAAAGATGGAGGAGTAATAACACTAAACAGAGATACACAAAAAAAATCTAATTTTTTAAAAGGACCACTAAGCACAGAATTGAAGCATTTCATTTCAATCAGTTGTTGCAAAGAATTTGATTAAATTCCTTCACTAAACCTCATCAAGGAATACACAACACTTGAGGTTTTCTTCTTTCTTTACTTGTAAATAGAAGAAACTCCCACCCCTTTGCAACTGGTAATAGAAGGTAACAGCAAGCTATGAGCAAGCTAACAACCAGGAGCAGCTTAAAAACCTCATGGTGGTGGATTGGGTTTTGTTGTCTCTGTTCTTTCCCCACATCAAAGTTCAGAGCCTATAAAAGTTGTGAAAGTTGTTATTTTCCCGACCAGTATTTTTCCATTATACAACATTTTAAAATTAATTACGTAACACAAGCCAATATCCCTTTATTATAGAGAACCACACTTTTCTTTTTGCCCTGCTCCAAGCTGTGAACTTCACTGTTACCAATTACTGAACACACAAACTACACTGCAGTCCTGCTCCTCAGGAAGGGCCTAGATCCAGATGTGGTTTTTAGCTGGGAGCAAGGTGATGGGATCATTTGATGGAGTAATTCCACAACAGAAGGGTGTTCTCAAGTCCCTGGTGCCAGTATGTGCCTCAGCAAGCTCTGCTCAGCATCTGAACCACTGTGAAGAGCCAAATTGTTCAAGCCAGAGCATCGAGGAACTGTTGTGCTGTGGTCAAACTCAAAACACAAAGCCAGCAGCATTCAGCTGGTAAATACACACAGCACTTAGGTAAAGAGCAGCAAAACCACTAAAACAACAGTGACATAGCCCAGCTGATTCTCCTGCAGGAATTTCTGAGCCTTCCTCTGGCTCATTCTGGCACTCTGAGAAAGCTGCTGTGAGCTGGAGGCTCACAAACTGAGAGTTCTGCTGTTTTACCTCTTTTAATCACAGAAATTATGGGAAGAACTATGTAGAAATATTAAGAAACTGGTTTGAGTGGTTTTGACCCCACCTATCCAACCTCCATGGCCACATGTGACAGCGGGATGGCACAAAGGCCCTGGCTGGACAGGGCATTGTCAGGGAAAGGGGTTTGCCAGTTGTTTTGCCGACCTTCTTTTGTAGGACAGATGTTGGTATGGACCAATAAAAGCATCTAGAAATAGAATAATTGATAGCCAGAGCTCTCCAGCTCCTCTGCTCTGCAACTCTGACCACTCTACCCCTCAAATGCTGAAAGTGAGAACATTTAATAGCTCCAGTAATTCAGATTCTACTGACTGGTGCTGGTTCTGAGCTGTTCTGTTAGTGCTGAGTGATCCCACTGAGGGGAATGAGCAGCACTGGCAGGCCCAGAGAATCTGCTTTATCACTAACACACAGCTATGCAGGTAAAGCTAATTAAAGCTGTTATTATGCCACCTTACAGACGTGGCAAACTAATATTTCCCCATTTCACAGCAGTGTTCAGAGGCTTAATTAGTCCGTGAACTGTTTCAAGACACATCGATAAAAACTCCACAGGAGTGCAACTGTTTGGGATTGACTGAGGAATTGCTGGGTGGGAAAAAGGGGAAATCAGGATCATGTGTGAACAGGGGTGGTGCACAAGGAGAAGATTCCACCAGGAATGGGTGAAGAAAGCCCAGGTGAGGACAAGCAGAGAGGAGACACCACCTTTGGGATGGAAACACTTTGCACAGTATTAATCACAGAATATCCAGAGTTGGGAGGGACCCACAGGATCATCAGCCCACCTCCTGGCCCTGCACAGACACCTCAAAAATCCCATCCTGTGCATCCCTGGGAGTGGTATCCAAATGCTCCTGGAGCTCTGGCAGCCTCGGAGTCGTGCCCATTCCCTGGAGAAAGAACCTTTCCTGATATCCAACCTAAACCTCCCTGACACACTTTAAAGCCACATCAAAGGGAGCTCGAGGAGAGGCTGGAGAGGGCTGAACCAAGCACCCAGGGCCCCTCTGATCCGAAAGGAATGAATTTTCCTACGGGTTTCCAGGGACACACCTCTGGCAGGTGCACAGCAGGGCAGGCGTTGGTGTTTGTGTGTGTTCACTGGAAGCTTCCCTGGAAACATCCAAGGGAAATGGCATGCAAATAATTCATCATTTGTTCTCTCTGTAATACAGTGATATCCCTTAACACTCTCTTCTTCTCTCCTATGATACTACTTCAGTTCAAAATTGCCAGTTTGCCTGGAATTCTTGATAATTTAACCCAAAAACCGTATAATTGCACTGCTCTGCTGAGATAAAGACTTTCTCCTCATGCCTTATATCTTCCAAGAATTGTGCTGCATATAAATGCTAATCTAGCAGGATGTGTACATTATCCATCATGGGACGTTCCAGATGATAGGGTATATATTTTTCCTATTTTAAAGCTCAGATTTAATCTGCAGCTCCCCAGGGAAATCACACAACTCAGCTTCTTCAACCCCCCACAAAGGCAGGCAGGGGGATCAGGCTGCAAGCCCAACAAAGAAATGCTCCATTATTTATCATCAAAAGAAAATCTAAAATGAATACATGCATTTTGATAGTGCCTTTGGATACTCTTTATCCCTGACACCAAGACAGACAACTCCAATGCACATAAAATCTACAGCGGGAGCTTCAGCAACACCCCTCAAAATGATCCTTGATGGAATTCACGCCAAGTATCACTTTACATTCCCACAAAATAAGAAAGGGTGTTGAAAGAAATGTAGCTTCCAGTAACACTGAAATTATGACATAATAAAGAGATCTTAAATCTAACACTCATTTGGTGAAAAACACTGCAAACAGTAAAACAGACCAACTTCTAGAAGGCTCAGGGTGGGGATTTTCTCTTTCGCTGTCCCCCCGCCCCCGTTGGGTACAGGCAGAGAATGGTGCGAGGAGCAGATCCCCTGTGAAATGTCTCACATTAACGGTTTCTGTTTCAGTTTGCAGCCACACAGTTTCCGATGTCTCCCTGTGGTTTGGGCTCTGTGTTGTTTTTAACTGATCACACACAACTGTGCAAGGACAGAAGGGCTTCCACAGCCCCCCTGAGAACCTCCTGCAGCCTGTCCACAACCCACGTCCCAGGCTGATCTTGTACTGAAAATTAGAAATGCCACGAGGAAGAAGAAGATCAGTCTTCAAAACAGCATTTTAAATGTCATTTTTTTTTGTTCGGAAGGCAACTTCCTAATTTTGGTGGTGACTACTTCTGTGTGGTGGCTGCCAGGTCAGAACCAGAACCTCAGAGTAAAACCACTTTGAACAAACAACCTGTGCCCCTGCTTTTACAGAAAACCCCACCAAGTTATGATGTCCCTGCTACTTGGCTGCACATTATTTAACATCAAGGTACCAGAACAGAGCAAAATAATCACAGTGTTCATGATGCAGCTCAGAAAAGTTATCCCTGCTCACTTCACAGCCAAAAACTCAGGTGCTTTTCTTTACTCCCGACCAAGTTTTATTGCCTTCATTGTTATTTCCTCAGAGGACTATTTAATTAGTCCAGAATGCCAACAGCACATAGATCTTCTGCTTAAATTAAACAATAGCTTAAATAATGCTCTAGGGAGGCACTTTTCCCAGCCTGTTATTTTTAGGCAGCTTGGGGAGCGCGGTGCCAGCAGAAAGAGGAAGAACAAGAATGTTTTTCTCAACAGATTTTAACTCCTATCTAATGATTAGCACCAAAGCTCTGAAATAATGAAATATGAGTCCATAACTAGAGAAAGAAGCAACAAGAAAGCACAATTCACTGCCCCCCCAAAAAAAAAACCGCTGTAGCTGTTCTCACCCTAGTTTCAGTTGGTTTTTTGTTTTTTTTTTTAACAGAAAGTTGTCCCTGACCAAGCTGGAGGAAACAGCAGCCAGAAGGGTCAGTTTGAGAGCATTTCCCTCGAACTGAGGAGGGCAGGCACAAAATTCCCTGTGCAGAAGGAGCTACAAAACAGACCAAATGCTCTGGAAGCTCAGCTGAGGAGCTACAGAACAAACATGATCCATGCTGAGCTGGATCAGGACAACAGGAGCAGGGAAGGGGCTGAGAGCCCCCACAAACCCCCGTGGGTAGGAAGCAGCACTGATGCAGATGGCAAAATGCTTCCCCCCTGCTGGGAAAACCTCCAGCTTGGAGCTGGTTGAGGAGGATATGGAAGACGGTGGAATGAATCACCTCTGAAAGATCATCCCTCACTCTGCGAAAGTGGATGGTAAATAAGGAAAAAAAAAAAGGTTTGTAACTTGTTACGTCAACTACAAGTTGTTTTAATTAGGTCTGTTTCACGAAAATAAAACTGAGCCACCTTCGGGGGGGGGAAAAAAATGCAAGTTACTTCCTAGGCAAGGTGAAAAATTTACACTGCAGCAAGACCAGCTGCTGAAACAGCTAAAACACGTCCTGTTCTCAGGCTTCCCCCAGACCCAAACCCAACAGCTCTGCAAGAGATGAGAAACTGAGAAGGGTGTGAAGGAACTGCCACGTCCCACCAGCTCCAGGAGATGAGAGCAGCCTGTGTGCCTTCACAAGGGTCTCAAGCAGTCACCAGAGAACCCAGGGCTGAACCTAAGCCAGGCATGGAGCTGTAGGATGCTTTGACATCACATCCCAGGATTTCTAACCCAGCTTCATTCCCTTCCTCGCAGAGCAGTTTGTCTGAAAGCCCAGAGTCAGACACAAGAGTCACTGAACTGTAACTGGCAGCAAGTTTGCTCCAAAAGCATTTAATAATCAGGATAATCCTGTTCTAAAGCAATATTATGATCTAATAGATTCCCTTGAAGGCCTGGCAAGGGCCTTCCCTTGGCTGCAGCAGCCCCTGAACTGCTCATTTCCCACCCTCTCCAAATGTCCCCACCCCACAGGGCAAGGGAACATGACAAGGACTCCAAATGCAATTTTAATGCAGTTGTGAACCAGAGTGGATTCCACATGTAAATTATGGATATTGGGATACCAGAGTCATAGAATGGTTTGGTTTGAAGGGATCTTACAGACCATCTCGTCCCTGCCATGGGCAGGGACACCTTCCACTAGCCCAGGCTGCTCCTAGCCCTGCCCAACCTGACCTCGAACACTTCCAAAACCTCTCAAAACCTCCCTTTTTCTAAAGAAACTCATAATCTGGTGTTGTAGCAAACAGGATGTGGTAAAAGAAAACCAGCTAAGGTGGTTACGCACTCGGCTTCGAGACAGGCTGTACTTCCCCAAGAGGCTTCTGCTGTGGAGGAAGCAGCTTCTGAAGGAACAGCCGGCTGGGCTGGGCTGCCAGAGCACCCTTCTGGGTGCTTCTGTGAGCTCCATGTCCTCTGACTCACCAGGACATTCTTAGAGAGCTCAGCATCGTTCTGGAGCATCACTCAGGGGGCAAACAGCAGTGCCAGCACCAAGGGATGGGAGCAGCTGATTTGCCTTCCTGAGGGAAGAGATGCAAATAGGGGACCGGGTTTGTTTATGCAAATCTGATGGGAGCCTCCGGGCCATTTTCATCCCTGATGAGCTTCCTGCTCTTATCCCGATCCTAAAGGTTTTGGTTTCCAAGCCAGAGCTGTCCCTGTGACTCCCTGCACACCTGGCAGGAAGGGAATTTGGGCCAACCTTTGGCAGTGGGACCAGGAAAGCACTGACCCTAAAACGATTTTAGGGCTCGCTATGAATAAACACTTGCAGATGATGAGACCAGCACCATAATTAGACACGTTCACAGGGAAACATCCACAGGAACATCTCCACACTGACATCAGAGCCCTTGTATCAGACAGCTGATCAAAGCCTGGGTTTACATTTGAAAGGATACTGAAAAACAGAAAAAAAAAAAAA
>VWZT01010030.1:66961-83457 GCA_013397055.1 Pachycephala philippinensis
TAGAGCTGTGAGGAAGAATTTAGGTCTGGGGGAAAAAAAAACAAAAAAACCAAACCAGTTCTCATCTAGAGCAGTTGCCAAGGAAAAACTGGGGAGCTCGGTGCAGTTTTATAAGTCCTTACACATCGACCATAAAACAGGAAATAACAGCCCAGGAGAGATGGCAGCAAGGGAGGATCCGGCAGAATTCCTCGGGAATCCGGGCTCATGGAGATTCCCTGGAGCTGGAGGAGCATCCCGTGGGTCCCCCCAGGACCTGCCCCACCTGTGGTCTCACCACATCCCCCCCACACAAAAAGACAACAAGCAGAACAAAAAGGTGATTAGACTTTTAATTACCCCCCCTCGTACTTCTTCTCACAGCCCTTTGCATAACGCTTGCCTAAAATTGCAGGTACTTTACCACAAGCAATTATGCTAATGTCTGGAAACAGAGCTAATTGAACGGCAAAGAACACGCTAGAAAACGCAATCAAATTTAAATGAACAACCACAGTAAGGAAATACTGTATTTTCCAGCGCAATGCAAAGTCTGCTGTTAAAAACAGTCGTGTTTTAGCTTTAATCTTTTTTTTTTTTTAATTCCATTCGAAATCCTGTTTCAGCTTCAGAATGAACTGAAACTGCTGCACAGCATTCACAGAAATGCTCCTCATTTCCAGGTAATCCAGGGCAAGTCCTGCTCTGACTGTACCCGGGGAGAGGAGGAGGAAACCTCTCCTCTGTGCTCAGAAACTAATATGTTAATGAAACTCTAAAATTCCAGGCTTAATGGCTACTACCAACATGGGGAAAAAAAAAGAAAGATCTAATCCTTCCAAGGTTCCAGTTACCTAACTATAATTGCTGTAACTTATCAAAATAACTGCAACAGTCCTCACTGTAACTGGTAATGAAAAGTATTCAATTACATAAATAGAAATATCCATTACATAGAAGATGGTCTGTTTGACTTTTTTTTTTCTACCTCTATAAAAAAAGAAGGACTTCTTCATTTCACTGCCCCCAAAGAGACTCCAGTTGAAGTCAGGCTGTGTTTGGTCGCTTAAAATTCCGCTTATTTTGCAACTGCCAGGCTACAGCGAAATATTAATGATTCAGCACAGGCACTGGAGCTGAAGCACACACTGAGGTACAAGCAAACAAGGTATCTGTCCATTTTCACAGCAGAGGTTTTGGCCACAATAAAAAGTCAGAGTTTTCAGCACAAGCACAGACCACACTCCAATTCCCCAAGACTTCCAACGGCTCTGAGACCCATTAATGACACTCTGAGACACAAGAACACTGATTGTTTTAATCTGGCAGATACCAGATTTAATAATAATACCTAAAACTCCCACTGCAGTGAGCTGCACGCTGCCAGGCAAGCAGGAAAGCTTTGGGGCATTTCTGCTCCAGCCAGAGTGAAAGCTCAACCAGCCCAAAGATGCCCTCGTTGCACCACTTTTCCTGGGAAACCAGGTACTTTGTTCACTACAGCCTCATTTCAGACAGGAATAAAACCACTGAGGTCCTCAAGACTTCCCAGCCCATTCCCCATTTTCCAAGACAGGAGCAGCTGTGCAATTCCAGCCAACCCACTCCTCAAATCTGCTGGACAAAGATCTCACAAGCCCCTCACGAAATCCACTCCCTGCTTTATTACCCACACCACCACTAAAATTTTAAATTTTATTCATATCCAATTTTTTTTTTTTTTCACTGACACATTAAAGCTCTGGAAAATGGACTAACCTCATCATTTCTGCAACAGCTTTTTTGGTTTTGAATCATGTTCAACCTCACTTCTCCCTTCCACTGCCCACATCACACCCTATTTCAATACTTCCCTGTAGGTCAGATTTAACAGACTGCTCAGTAAGGTCTGCTCATTCCCACTGCTCTTTCCTGGACTCTTCCCAGCAGCAGGTCCATGTATATTTTTTTTTAATCTACTGCCAGGATGGACGCAACATTCTGCCAGAAGAGGATTATTTCACATGCCTCACTGGCTACACCACTGATTTTATATTTAGTCGTGTGATCCAGCTGAGCCAACACAGCCCAGGGCTGGCTGTCACAGCCAAGTTTCTGCCCCGAGGGTCCCCACGCTGTGCCTGTGGGATTGCTCTGGCACAGGTGGAGAGCAGGGACACTGCTGCATTTCCCTGGGAGCTCTGCATTTTCCCCTTCCCCTGGTTTATGGGGTTTTTGTCACCGTGCCCTTGTCAGAGTGTCACAGCAAAACACAGAGCTCTTCACCCCAACACTGATCTGATGTTCCCATGCAAACTCCCTGTATCCACCTCTCCATGGAATACTGATTAAGTGCTCCACAAATCCATTTTCCCAGCAGTTTCACCCCCTGCACACAGCAGTTTCACCCAGGCTACATCTTGCTGTGAGCAATAACACCATGTCAGAGGGTCAAGACAGCACATCTGGGATCTTTTCTCCTGCTCCCTTATCAACAGGCTCATTACCTCTGCAAAGAAAAAAAAAGTTTAACTGATGTGACACATTATATTGTTGACAAGCCCATACCAAGTAATATAATTTTCTCCTCGATGTTTCCAAATAATTTAATTATTTTCCCTGTAGTTTTCCAGAACCTGAAGTTGACAGATTGCCTTGCTTCGTCTTCTTCCCTTTCACAACATTTCATCTTCTTGAAGACCTTTGTTTCACTAGGTCCTGTCCACCCTCCAGTGTTCTCCAGACAATCTACAGCACTGATTTCTCAGCAGGCATCACAGAGAAATGCAAAAACCAAACTGATCTTGAAAATATCCACACGAGTAACATTTTATTGAGGCATGACTTACCAATCTTCTGATGAAAGATCTTGTCGAAGGTTAATTCACCCCTTTCCTCGAGGTATTTCTGCATAACACTGCGGATACTGAAAGAAAAAAAAAGGGGGAAAAAAAATAGAGGAGTTACTTGAAATTGCTGTTTTTAAACCTTTGAAGAAAAGTCAGGTGGAGCCCTGACCTGGCCTCGGGAGAGCTGATTTCTGGGGTCACTTCCCAGGGGACACCATGGTCACTACTTGTGTTCTTTATTCCTGCCTCAGGTTTGGTTTGGAGTGGGAAATAACTGCACAAGTCACCCCGAGCTGCCCAGGATCAGCCACACACCGAGCCAAGCGCAGCTCCATTAGGCCCCGCTTGGCTGCAGTGCACTTAACATCTACTCTGCCTAATTTATAATGTCACAGTCACTCACTCAAACCACATTAACAAAGATTTCCTTTATTTGTCAAGTAACCTCAATATTCATTGTAATATAATGCCTATAAAAATTTCATACGGGCAACAATACAAGTACATAAATTTTAAAATCAATGCAGGCCAGCGGTGCTGGGCCTTGGTAAAGCAGCTCTATTGTCACAGTACCGAGTCAAAATCCCACCACACTTTCTCTGTTTCCAATTTTAAAATCGATCATTTCCATACATACTATTTATTACTATAATTATACTACTTATTGTTATAATTATACTATTTATTATTACAAAAATAACCCTGAACAAAGTACTCATGCTCTAAACAAGGCCACTAAATATCACTCATATTTCTTCAGCAGCAAGACTGAGCAGTTAATCCTTGCCGACCTCAGGGATGTCCTGTCTCGTGTGCTCACAGGGACCCCATCACCAGAAATGCTGAGAAACCTCCCAAATACTGACAAACATCTCCTCCACAGAGGGAGGAAAGCATCCACACTCCTCCCTGAAGCACGAAGTCTGTATGACTTGACCAGAAAAAAGTCTATAAAAAAGCCAAGGACTTTGCTGGAAGGCCCTAAACCCCCATGTAGGAAAATATCCTATTAATAGTTTTCTGTGTATCTCCAAGTCCCACATGGAGCACGGATCCCTGAACAGTGTGATCCAAAGCGAGAGCTCTGGAGGCCAACCACCACATCAAGTCAGACAAGAACTGGGAGGGCTGAACACTGTTCATCAGGTTTGAGATCATAAATTATTCAGTGACGAACTTGCTGTTTATTTGTTCATTAAGAACTGGGTCTGCTCTCTGTGTGTTTTAACAACCTAAACAAAATACTGATTTTAAATGAAGAGAGAGCAGTAAATAAGAGATTGTGCAATCACAGAAGGGTTTGGATTGGAAGGGATCTTAAACAATACCTTGATCCACTCCCTGCCATGGGCAGGGACACCTTCCACTATCCCAGGTTGCTCCAAATCCCATCCAACCTTGGGCACTTCCAGGGATGGGGCAGCCACAGCTTCTCTGGGCACCCTGTGCCAGGGCCTCCCCACCCTCACAGGGAACAATTTCTTCCCAAAATCCAACCTAAATCTTGCCAACCAGACCTTCCCCTCATCCCTCTGGGCTTACAGAGGACCCACTGGAGATGAACAAGCCTGGCACGAGTTCCCAGAGCCCGCAGCTCCCCCTCCTTGGTGCTGCCATCACCCCCCGGCACCGTCCCATTCCCACTGAGCACCAGACCAGCAGTAACAGAATAAGCCTTTTTCATAATAATGACATCAAGAAAGCTTTCCTCTGCTCCAACAAGTGCACTGCAAGAAATTTCATCAACAGATCTTCAGTCTAGACAATGGGAGGAGATAATGAAAATTTTAACATGTGACTGAAGCGCCCAGGAAAACAGTGCTTGTGTAAGGAGTGCCTCCTCCTCTCCCGACATCCCGTACTTCTGGTCTGATGGATAACGTCAAAGGAACAAAATGTCTTTTGCAGCCACAGAATCTGAACAAATCTGTAAAATGATCACAGGCTACAGGATCATTCCGCGCTACGTTCTGGCTCCTCGACACTCGCACCCCTTTAAAATCATTGCTACTTATCCATAGGAATAAATAGGAATAAATTACACGGAGAGGATTATCACTATCCAGAATAATCACCTTGTAATTCTCACATGGACGCTACAGGTAGAAATCCTCTGGAGTTGAAAGAACTGAAGCAGAGTCCACGTTATCCTTCAGAAGGATGGAAAATTTTAAAATGGAGCTCAGCACACTCCACAAACAGGAAGAAAGGTTCCCTCTCTGCTTTAGCCCACTGACTCATTAGTTGCCCTACACGTAAACAATCTGGGATTAAAAGCTGCATTTCACAGAAACGCAGCCATTTCTGAAAAGCTTTCCCTGGCCAGAGATGCCATCAGCACAAACCACGCGCTAATGCAAGAAGTGGCCGTTTCTGCACGAGTTCATCTCAGTTCACAGCATGATCCACCTTAATAGCAGCATTCACAAGGAGCAGAAACAAAAGTTGGCTAAAAACAAAATCCAGGGAGACCTCAGAAACAAAAGCACATCCAACTGGACTGCAGCAAAACCTTTTGTTCATAATTTTTTTTTCATTTCAAAGAGGAAGAAAACGGGAAACAACAAAAAATTCAGAAACACTCCGTTTACTGTCCACGTATTACAAGTCAACTGAAATACCAGGACAAGTGTGTTTAGGGGAAATCGAAAGTCAGGCCTAAAATTTGGTGAGAAATGCAGCTTGGACTCTGGGTATGTCTTTCTGGGCATTTTTATCTTCACTGAAAGCGTGGTCAGGCATTGGAAAGGGCTGCCCAGGGAGGTTTGGAGTCCCCATCTCTGGAGGTGTCCAAGGAACGCCTGGACGTGGCACTCAGTGCTGGATGACAAGGTGGGCATCAGGCACAAGCTAGAATCTATGGTCCTGGGGGGCTTTTCCAACCTCAGTGATTCTGGGATTCTGAAATTGCTGGTTTAGAGCATGGGGAAGCCCTTTGCCACTGGTCCCGGGGAGATGCCCAGCAGTGCCTGGGTGCTCCTGCACCTCTGAGAGCCCCTGGGTGAAGCTGCCCTCAAAGAAGGAGCTGAACAAACACCCCAGGCCTGCAGAGCAGGTTGGAGCACAATGCCTGCTCCGAGCAGGCAGAAGATGACTTATCTGCATCCTCATCAAACCATAAACTCTGCCAGCAGCACAGGTCACTCTAACCTGGTCGGCTCCTCCACCTGCCCAGAAAAGGGATTTATTTCAAGCATGAACTGAAGAGTCTGTTGAAAGGAGCTTCAAGCTGCATCTTGGAGCTCTAGTTACTCCAGCCTTGATCAAAGAAACCCGCTGAAAAGCAGCCTTCAAGGTTAAACTCCATTCTGGAATTAAACAGCTCTTGCTGTCTGTGAGCAGCCTGGCAGGGCACAGGCAGCAGCCGCAGTGCCAAGGTCGGCACAGGCGGAAAATGTCTACTTGAAAACAGGTCTGAAAAGCTAAGAAGAAAACACATTATGTCCTTTCTAACACAGAAAAGGCCACATACAGCTAGAGCATCCACGATCCTCCCTCCCAGACGAGTTCCAGCAGGAGCAGCAAACCAGAAGGAGCTTTGGAGAGGAGCTCAGCCAAAGCCAGGACTCGTCCTTGGCTGCTGCACTGGACAACAACAGCCACTCCTGCTGTTCCCCCGGAACAGAGAAGCATGCCAAGCAGGAGAAATTAAACTTCTGCTGGGTGTCCGAGTGGCTCTGCCAGCAGAGCCCAAGGATGGCCACTGGAAGTGAGGAACCATCCATGGGGCAGCCAGAGCACAACCACAGTGGATGCGGGAATGTGCCCAAAGCAGGATTTACAGAGCAGAGGAAAACAAACAGCACTCGTTCTGATACTTCCAAGAAAGATGGAGAGGGACTTTTTCCAAGAGCATGTAGCAACAGGACAAGGGGGAAGGATTTCAAACTGGCAAAGAGGAGGTTTAAATTAGATATTAGGAAATATTTATTCCCGGTGAGGGTGGGGAGGCCCTGGCACAGGGTGCCCAGAGAAGCTGTGGCTGCCCGTGGATCCCTGGAAGTGTCCAAGGCCAAGTTGGACAGGGCTTGGAGCAACCTGGGATAGTGGAAGATGTCCCTGCACACGGCAGGGGGTGGGACTGGATGAGCTTTAAGGTCCTTTCCACCCAAACTATTCCATGATTCTATAAAAGTTCTGCTATTCATTTCACACGGATTTTGTCCCTGAAGTTCTTCTGAAAGCAACTCACACCTCAGAAAAGGAAAGGGCACAGAACGAGGCAACGGGGTGTATCCATACACACTATACTCCTACTGTTGGAACTAGGTCAAGAAGCTCCTTACTACTGGCCTTCCTACTACTAGATCTTAAAGGAGCTTTGAATTATTTATCATCAGAGCAGATGATTTTTTTCTTGTAAATCAATGAGTTCAGATTTGTGGGATATTATCTGGTGTAGAGGTGCACATATGCACACCACAGCTTGGAAAAACAATGGCCAGCATTAAAGAACCACACCTGCATTAAGAATGAGCAGTTCCAGTCATTAATATATTCTCCAGTAGGCCAAAACAGAAACAGGAGAACAGGAAAACAAAATAAGAATGAAACAGCAGCTTCACAGAGACTGAGAAGAGCTTAGTTCAGGATTTAACCCTACCAACATTTCCTGTATCGTCACAAGCAGGTCATAAACTTTATCTGCTCAGATCCCCAGTCTGTAAAATAAAGCTGGATTTACTTTTTCCCTCCTCTTTGTCGTCAGAGCAGGTACCATCCCTCTGCCACGTGTGGCTCCTGTATCCAACAGCACAATAAGCTCCTGATGGCTCCTGGCATGCCCAAATTAATAATTATTTCAAGAAAATGCCAGATATTCATCAAGTCCATGGCCAGTGCTTTGACTGCCAAGGTTTGGCAGTGCCTGTCCACCCTCTGCACTCCCAACATCCCCTCTCCACACCACAGCCACCTTCATTTATTCCTGTGTCAGGGGTAATAAACACTGAACCCTCACAAACCACTGAACCCAATTCATTCTGCTTCCTCCCAGATTGCACCCAGCTCAAAGTTCAGCAGAAGTCAATACTTCTCCAAATGACTCGACTCTCAATGCTGCAAAAGCCATTTCACACGTTGTCACTGTGGTTCCAGCAGTTCGTGGGGCAAACTCCCAGCACGGAAAGCCAGAAAAGATCATTACACCATCTAAACTGATATTTTTATTTGTTACTTGCAAACTCACAGAATTACACTCAGTCTTGGAGGTCTTTCCCAATGCAAATCATTCTGTGAGTCAGTTATTAATTAGTGCACAGGCTCAGAGCTGACAAAGCAACGAGTGACCCCCAAACTTTGATTTCTCTCCATAAACACATCACACCACAGGCACACACCCCACCTCCACAGGACTCTGCCATTTTCTGGCCCAAGTTTCACCCATTTCTGGCCCAAGTTTCACCCATTTCTGGCCCATTTTGTGCCCTCACACCCCCTGAAGCTCACACCCAGCCACAGCCAAGTCATTTCACTGTGGTGAACTAATGCTCTTAGAACTGTCGTGGGTAATTAGCAACATATTTCACCCCAGAGCCCTGTGGGATGGAAGGGATTAGAACTCAGCAACACCTGCCCACACCCCCCTCCTGTCCCTGCATCAGCAGCTTCACTTATGCAAATTATTTTAATGGAGAAAGTTTACGAGGAGGGAGCCAGAAGCAGGAGTTGTGTAGCTCCAACTTCACGAAACACCAGCCCCAAGATCCTTGAGGATCGCTGGCATTATCAGCGCTGAAATCTGAAACTAATATAAAAGCTTCTAAGTACATGAATTTCTCAGGAATAATTACACCAAATTGCGGTGTCAAGGACTTGCCCTTCCACCAGATTGCTGCTGCTGAGAAATTACAAGAAAGGGAAATCAGAGCAAAATCACATCTCCTCGCTCTGACTGCAATTAAGGCATTCGCCAATCATAAATTACTTTTTTTTTTTAAACAAACACAAAATTACTGAAGACGTGCCAATTTTTTCTAATCTTTCTCAATCTCAAATGTTTAGAACTTTCTTTGCAAGTAGCAAGTATAAACCTTGACTGAGAGACCAAGAACTACGGCCAACACTGACAAACGTCTCTGATATATTTATTCATTTATAGGCTCAGGATGAAATTTTACAGAGATTTTAAATGTTTATTTCCACTATCCAAATCCATCATAAAGTTGCTAAAATTGGACCAAAGATCCTGCCCCAAAGGCCTCTGAACTGAAAGCATGACAGGGTCAACAAGTACAATTCAAAGCACTGGCAGAATGGCCCAGAGCCACCACAGCCAAAAGTGGGTTGTTTTTTTTCTCTTTGTACAAGTGCATTTAAAAGGTTTAGCAATGCAAGATTGATCAAAAGTGAAAACTGGGATGAAATTTTTGGCCTAAGAATCAGACCTTTCAAAGCTCTTTTAAACAACAAGTTAAAACTACAGGAATGTTCCTGTATTTTTGAACAATTAGGAAAATGTCAGGTAAAAAAAACAAAACACCAAAACCCTTAATAAAGAATTTAGAGGACTAATGCACAACACAGAATTGCTTCAAACATGAAAATGAATAGAAGATGATAGAGAAGAAATGGAGAAGCCAGAATGGAGACTGGAAAACAACAGCAAATGATGAGAAGGCTCAAAAAGGAATGTCACTCCCAAAGCTGTGTCCCACTCCCATGGCTATCCCTACTTGAGACATCAAGAGTAAAACATCCACACACGATTTGTTTTAATTGAGTTATGGGATTGTTTAGGTTGGAAAAGCCCTCAGAGACCACCAAGTCCAACTGTTCCCACAGCAGTGCCAAGGCCACCACTGACCCATGTCCCCACGTACCACATCCACAAGGCTTTTAAATCCCTGCAGGGATGGGGACTCCATCACTGCCCTGTGCAGCTGTGCCAGGGCTGGACAGCCCTTTCCATGAACAAATATTCCCTAATATCCACCTAAACCTCCCCTGATGCAACTTGAGGCCGCTTCCTCTGGGCATCGACTAGATCTAACTCCATTCATCACCACCCACATCTACTCTCTGGACCCACCACCCCTCTTTTCCCCTTAAATCTCAGTTTCACAGAGCTCGTTTTCCCTGCCGAAATTGAGGCAGAAACACAACAAACAACAGCAGCCAAGCCACATCCCCGGAGCTGTCACGCGGAGGCTCATTCTGCGCTCGGCCCCTGGGGACAGGGGTGTCTTTCTCCAAGGTCTGAAGCACTGAGTGTTTCATTGGGTTCCCTGGAGCTTTTTAATTTCCCGGGAGGACGCAGAAGCTGCCGGGGGAGCTCTTTCCTCGTGTGCACCTTGAGCAGAGGTAGAACTCCCCCGAGCACCCAGCAATTCCCAGCTCCTGTGCCGAGATCCCGGCGGAGCCACGGGAGCTGGGAGTGCAGCTGGTGCCTGCCTGCCGTCACACATCCCAGACTCGATCCCCTAATGATGGCTTTGATCTGCACAGCTCCACCAGATCCTGAGGAATCCACCCTTTCCCCGTCTCCCTCCTCAATAGGACGTGACACATGCTGACAGGACAAATTCCTGGCCCACTGGAAGGGGGCTGAGGGGCTCTACGTTCCTTCAAATGCTTTCAAAAATCGTTATTTATTTCTGCAAGGCGTATTTGTATAGGTGTTTAGTCAGTGTTGGAATGATTTTTTTGGATAAGTATGGGGTGAAGCTCCTGTGGAGAACAGCTGTATTTTCTAAGCTAGAAACTGCTGCTTTTGCACCAATTTAGTTCAATTAAATTACATTATTTGGTTTATGCATCTGGACCTGACGGCTCCTGATAGGCTTTTTACTAATTTTATTAATTACCAAAAAAATAGGGCTATTATTGATAAGAAGATTAAACCAGGCCATTCCACATGATTTCACCAGAACAGAAACCAAGGGCCGCGCGTGCGCTCGTGTCCTGATGTTATAGTTCCAGTGTTGGCTGAAACCATTTCACACAGGAAGGTCTGGGCACTGAAAAGCCATCAGCTCTCAAAGCAGTAAGACTAATTTTACTAAAGGATTCATTAATTTTACTGACAAAACATCTGGCAGGTCCCACAGCACCTGCAGCCCACCTGCACCAGACCACACCGGTGCTTCACACCTATAACACAACATCACATTTCAGAAGCTTTCCCCAAAAACACATCTAGAATCATCCCTCTGCTTTTAGCACAGGAACAGAAGGCTGCACACTGATCTCCCCTCAGATCACCCTTATTGACTTTTTTTCTTAATTAAGGTAACGACACCTGAGGGAAGGTCTATGCTGCAAAACATACGCTGCAATCCTACAGCATCCCCAGGGAGAAGTAATTGGAGCATCTCTCTGAAGGCCAGATCTCTCCTTCCTGTGCCCAGAGATGCTCCAAGCACCGGATGCTCAGGAGCTGAGACAGCTGAGGGCCTCCACTGAAGCTCAGAAAATTCAGCTTCAACTCCTGCACCTGCTACATGTGAACAAAGGTACAGCAAGTATTTTCTAAGTGGCTCCTGATCTGTACAATGCAGGTAACAAAAAGCTGTCCTGATCTGTACAGTGCAGGTAACAACAAGCTGTCCTTCATCCAGACTCTCATTCCTTGTCTCTTAAAGCTCTGCAACAGGATTTTCATCCTGCCATGCTCTCCTGTAGAAGCCTGTCTGTTATCAAGGAATGGGACACTGCAGGTACAGTAACAAGTGAATTCCCAAAAGAAAGCACCCAAACAGAGCCAAGAGCAGCGCCCACAGCAAGCAGGAGCCCTCCCATAGAGCCTCCTACACCGACAGGCCAGAATCCATCCCCAGGCACACATTCTTCCCAAGAAAGTGCTGTAGTACAAAGCTGACTTGAGATGAAAAGCGAGTACACGTTGTCAGCAGCCCTGGCATTCTGTGTGCACACCAAATTATTTTGAGGGAGCCATTTCTTACTGCCTTCACAACCACACACTGCTGCTGACAGCAAAGCAGGGAGGCTGAATTTCCAACCAAAATTTCACTACTCTGTCTCACCCTGAGCTAGTCCACCAAAAAACACCAGTGTTCAGCCTTTCTTGTACTGTTAGCTCAGAAAAAAGCAAAGTCTTTCCCCTTCCTCAAGTTCCAAATGAACCCTCAATGTGCCTTTTTCACACTAGCAGTGCTAGATAGCAAGACAAGCTTCAGTTTACTCATTTAAGCTTCAGATTTTGGACATCAGGAAGAATTTTTTCATGGAAAGGGCTGTCAGGCCCAGGAAGGTGCCCAAAACGGAACAGTTTTCTTGCAGCAACAAAGAAGCACCTAGAGAGACACAGAGGGCTGACATGGGCGGAATAGCAACAAAGATGAAAATTACACAAGCAATTGTCAGGAAAATTTTCCCAGAGACAGCACCGTAAATGAATAAACACAACACGGAGGCGTTAAACAATGCCAGAGAAAACACCACCAAAGTCACCCAGACTGACAGCAGAGACAGGGGAGTGTGAGCCTGCAACTTAAGGGATTTACAGAAGTTTCACAGGGTGCAAGAACTCCCTGAAGACAACCTCAAAGAAAGAATTGAAATCCACATAAAGAGCAAAGTGAGGCCAAGAGAACAGAATTACAAAAATCCGAAGCAAGAGAAGAACAGAGCAATGATGCTTAACCCTGAGCAGGAGATGTCGCTTGGATTTCAACAATATTCAGCACCAACGGAGGAGGAAAAGAAATCACAAACAGCTCAGGATAGAATTGGGAAGGCAAATCAACCTCTATGTGTTCAACAACCCTCAATCAGAGTTTTAAACAAGCCGGTTTCAATACTGGGTAAGAAAGCAAAGGGCACATCAACCACCCTAAGAGAAGCAGCTGGGGACCAGGGGCCACTCTTCACCTCTACAAGCGAAAATGGGATGATAACTGAGGAAAAATGTCATGTTAAAAGCATGATTTTAAAGAAAAAAGTGACTGCAACATGCTCCCTTTTTCCCCAGCAGAGCAAGATCCAGAGGAACACAGCAGACCAAAGAAAAATACTGAGAGAGAAAAATCAGAATTAACTTGAAACAGAGGTAATTACTGGAAGCAGGTTAGAAAAGGAGAGATGAGAAACATCTACAACCTCAGGGAGAGAAGCCTGGACAGATGGATGCTGTGTTTTGTTACCATGCCCGTGGTATTTGTATACCAAAAGCACCGAAAGCTTACGTGATGTTTATAGTAAGAAAGGCTTAATGTCAACTTTCCAGTGGCGCACACAAGAGGCTTCTGCGAGCCCTGAACCCTCTCCCATTTGTTACCTGATTTCTTGGACCATTTTTCTCAGCTTCACATTACGCAAACCCTTTACTCAAACCAGAACAAGCTGCTGGCAAATAAAACCAGCTGCTCTTTAGGGCTCTTCCACTCCCTTTGACCAAAATAAGGGAAATGTAAAATTTACATGGAAAAGTAAAAAAACCTCAGCAGCCTGATGAATAGCCAAAAAAATGCAGAGTGCAGTTAATTTACTCCTTTCCCACCAAAACTTAAGATATTTGAGGGCAATGCTGCAGAATAAGATTCAGGTTTCATATTTGCTCACATTTCCACAGGGCTGACTTCCTTCCCATTCCAGGCCTGATTTCAGCAGGATATTCTGCCTCTGACAGCCTTTCTGCCCACCCATGCGAATCTCCCTGAAAAACAGGCTTTTAGGAAACAATGTTCAACAGAAAGATACCACAGCTCTCACAGCTCTTGGCAAGGCTCTTAGGAACGAAAGGAGGAAATGCAGAAGGGAAGGAAAAGCAGATGACAGAGGATGGAAGAAGGGTTGTTTTGTTTTGGTGCTTAAAAAAAAAAACAAAAACACACTAATCCTCTTCCTTAGGCACTCCCGGCTCATTAGCGTTTTCCTCCCCAAACTGCGATATTTAACGATTTCAGGACAAAACCAGTCTGAGGATAATTCACGTAAACTCAGCAATAATCAGCCCTACGGCCAATAAACTCTTCACCCTCATAGTTTATTTGCTGCTAAGCCTTGGCCTGCAGCCTTGGAATTCATTCTGCCGGCACTACAGCTATTTCCTTGTAAACAGGAAGCCCCCTCAAATTTGCATTACAGTAAACTCATTTGCTTCATTTAGCCTCAGCCTTATCTGGGAAAGATAAAAGGGTGCCGACAGGTGCATTTGGGCTCCAGCAAGGAGACAAGGAGTAAAACCTTTGTGGTATTTCTGGAGGAGATAACGCCAGTGCACAGGACCCATCCCTGGGCTGTGGTTGCCCGCCAGAGATAAACCAACACGTTCCTGCGAGCAGAGTGCTGCAATAAGGCAGGGACATTTATTCTCGAGCGTGGATGTGATATTCCAGTGACCTTCCTGCTCTCTGTCCCAGTGACAGCCAGGACTGACAGCAGGGACGGCCGCGCACCTGCGTTACAGAGCCGAGCTTGTGCTCCTCCAAGGAGCTGCTCACACACACAGAGAAATAATGAATATCTGGAAAAAATTGTTTGATTTCAAACAAGAGAGGACTCTGTGTGTTGTATTTTTTTACTGTTACTATATCAACCTGCCTTTAACCAGCCGATTTATGTCATTTTAAATGAATCACTTTGCCAGCGATACAGAATATTTCAGTATACCCAGCACACCGCGTCTGCTCTAATGAGAGGGATCAAAAAAACCATCCAGAAGCCAGCACAAAGATATCTGACACCAGAATAACGGTCACAATTTCCTACTGTATGAGGAAATCCCTGGTTTCAGTTAGAAGCTGAGAGGTTCAGTCATTTCGAGCACCCTAGAGCCGTTTGTGGTCCGGGGCTGAGGTAAGTCCCCATTCTGTTATGTCCGTGCTTCCTTCCGCTCCTGTGCTGAGGGCCTGGCGTGTCCCTGTCCCACAGCACCACGTACAGCCCCAAACCTCTCCTCCCTGAAGGCTTCTCACCTCCTGCAGAGCTCGGGGAGGATGGCAAACCACCCTTCTCCTTTAATATCTCACGCCAACAGGTTCTTCCACAGGCAGCCCAAGGAGCGAGGCACTCCGGCCACCGATCCTTTCACCTTCCCTCCCTGCTCTGCAAAACTTCCTCTGGCACCTGGCTGCCTTTCCCACCTTGCGGAGCCAAAAGCAGGTGAATCATCTCTCCCTGCTCAGGGAAACCACCAAACACTGACACCACGTAAATGCTGGGGCAGGAGAGCAAAGCACAGCAGGTTCCTGAGGCCTCGTGCTGTGCCTGCTACGAGGCTTCCACCGCGCTGGCCACGAGGGATGTCAGTGCGGGCAGCAGCTTCGAGCCTCCCCACAAGCACCAACAGTGCTGGTATTTCTCATGGCGTTGGGAGGATTCCTTGTCCCCTGCAACCCTCCACATCCCACCTTTCACCTGCCCACAGGGGTCACGTCCCTGCCAGGAACAGGGAGCAGCACCGCTGCACGTCGCAGAGGACAGCACTGACATCACCAGAGCACTGAGACACATCAAGCTACCAGCACCCCCAGCAAAGCTGTACCTCGGGCTAACAGGGCAGGACAAATTTCATGGATATTGTACTGCTTTTGAAAGTGTAAACACATACCAGGAGAAAAGCAGGCACCTCTGTCTGCCCAGTAACACCATCTTCAACCAGACCTTAAACACAACAGCCAAACTTCATCACCTGAGCTCTCACTGCCCCTGCAAGGGGGATAAACATGGCCTGGGCACCCTTTACCTTCCCCAGCTCCGCAGCCTCCCTGTGCTACCCAGCATTCCAGCAGAAAGGCAGGAAAACGAGTGAAGAAGTGGGAAGAGGGCTCCAGCGATCCCTGGCTCACAGCAGACAGCTAGGCTAGGCCACCAGCAGGCTTCCAAACTGCCTACACATTCTGCAGTAAAATTTGGTTTAGATTTTTCCTGTTGCAGTATTTTGTTTGCTGGCTGAATCTTCATTTTATATGTATATATATATACATATACACACACACAGAGAGCCATGGAAGAAAGGAAAAGCTTCGTTTTAATTTCAGCAATAAATAAGCAATGCTCAGGTGATTTTATAACACACACATAACCACGGGAAAAAGCTGTTTTTGCAGAAGAAAAGCTGCTTTTAGCACCAAGCCCCAAGCAAACAACCCCGGCTGTGCCAAGGCACCCGTCTGCTCCTGCGGTGGGACCGGGGAAGGTCGGGGCGATGAAGCCCAAAACCTGCACCAGCACCTCTGCTCCGTGAGCTGCCTGCTAAGGGCGAGCTCCGGCCCCGTCCTCCTCCCGCATCCCCTGTCAAACCCCATGAAGCATCACCAAAAAATCGCTCTGCAGAGCAGCGCGGCTCGGTTCGGTGCTACCGACTGCTTTGGACGGAATTCCTCACCCGCCGGACGGAGCACCGGGCTGGGGATCCATAAACCCCCGAGCTGCGGGGCTGCGTCCCTGCGGGGACCGGCGTCCCCCCTTCACCCGCCGAGGGACCCCGCTCAAGTTGTGCCAAATAAACACACGCATCCAACGCATCCAACACATCCAACACATGCAGCACACCCAGCCCGGCCCCACGCTCGCCACGGCCGGAGCCGGTGCCGCTGNGGGCCGGGGCCACGGCGGGGCGGGCGGTACCTGGGCTCGGGCAGGGTGATCTTCTTGCTGGCCCTGGCCGCCGGGGTGCTCTTGCTCTTCTCCATCGCCATCAGGTAGCTGACATCGGCCAGCACCGCCTCCAGGTCCGCCATGTTCCCGCTCCGCCGCCGGGCTGCAGATGGAGGCTCCGCCGGGGCA
>VWZT01010030.1:83737-94186 GCA_013397055.1 Pachycephala philippinensis
CGGCGCCGCCGAAAATCCGGACATGGATCGGCGGCGGCCGGAGCGGGGAGCGCCCGCCGGGAGCGCCGTGAGGGGAGAGCGGCCCGAGGGCACCGGGCGGGGACGGCACCCGCGGGGTTCGGACACGGCCGGGGTCCGCTCTGCGCTGTGAGGGTGGGGAGGCCCTGGCACAGGGTGCCCAGAGGAGTTGTGGCTGCCCCTGGATCCCTGGAAGTGCCGAAGGCCAGGTTGGAGCAAGCGGGGCTAGTGGAAGGTGTCCCTGCCCATGGCAAGGGGTGGGTTGGGATGGGATTTAGGGTTCTTTCCACCCAAACCACTGTGGGATTCCATGGTTCCACAGAAGGGGAACGCCAGAGCCAACGCCAGCCACAGAGCGCTGAGCTGCCTGCAAGCCTCGGCACCCAGTCGGACACATAAATTCAGAATTTAATTTCCTCGTCATTTATTAAAGCGCGTGCATAACAAAAGCAGGATACAAATAAATGCATCTGTGTGACACCCCGTCGGTGCTCGTTGAACCACTTGCTGGCAAATAATGATGCAAAACAAGGCGCCCAGGTGTCCTCGGGCTCTGAGCAGAGCTCCCTGCTCGTGTTCCTCCTTCAAGTAGTAGTAGCTCCACTGCAGCCAAGCAGATATGCAGATTTCAAGTGCTTTCTTTTCTGAATTTCGTCAAATATGTCATAAATAATTGGCTCAATGAAAGGCTAAGTCAATGACAAGTCTGAAGTTTGAAACTCAGCGTGTTTTGAGCTCTTTTCAAGTGCCGCCACTCCTCCTGCCTACATCTTTATGAAAGTTAATGATCTGATTAAAGCGAGGTAGAGTATACAGCTGGGAGGATTTCACCGTGTGCCTCATTATGAACCGTCTGAGAACCTGCTTTTTGTTGAAAATGTTAATTTAAGCCAACACTTTTCACCGGAAAAGATCTAGTGGGAAAGGTTTCTCCTCCACCAGTGGCCACAGAGCAAAGCTGAGGCTCAGGGTGTCCAAGCAAGAGTGGAAGGGAGCAGAGGAAGATGTGGGGCACATCCCTCCTGGAGGTTCAAGGGTAAAGTCTCCCACCAGCCCTATTTAAAGGTTTCACTGATCCCAAGCTACAACACGAAAAAGGATATTTTTATCTCTCAAAATCCTCCAGGTGGGCTGTGGTTCCTGAGGCTCCTCGGGCTCAGTCCAGACCTGGGGCTCCCACTCCAAAGCTCATTCCAGAGCCTCCACGTGGGCTCTCCATTTGCAGGGGTGTGATGGGCAGAGAAATTCCTCTCACCACATCCTCAGCCTGGTGATGTGACCGGACACGTGCCTTTTGCTGGCTCTTCCCAGGGGACTCCCCCGTTTTGGCTTCTGCAGCCCCTGTGCCCATCTCTCCCCGGTATTTCCAGGGAAAGAGCTGGGTTTCATTTCCTGAAACGTGACTGTGCAGAAGCAGCAGCTCACGGGGAGGATCTTGGTGCTTACCTGAGGGTGTTGCTAAACACCCCCAGCAAACAGAAACCATTGCCCGGGTGAGGAGAGCCCTGGGTTTGCTGAGACATTTGAATGGCTTCACAGTGATGGTGACAGCAAAAGCGGCCACCAAAACGCCCCTTAGGATTCCTGATGCTCTCCTATTTATTCCTGTGCCACATTTTCACCGTTATTAGCTGGATATTGTTGTTGTGTAGACGTCAAAGACGTTTCTGGTGACAGCTTCTAGGAAGTGAGGTCTGGTGACGGCCAAGTTAAGGAGCTTGTTCCCTTCTTTCTGCTTTTGAGTTCCCACTGGTGCTGGTGTGGCAGCAGCAGCTGGCATCAGGGTGGTGGTGGGTGATAGGCAAAGGTGTTCTCTGCACTGTTATTTCCCAATTGTCACTGCAGTGCAGTCAGAGGTGGTGGCACATCCCCACAGCCACCCCAGGTGCTGGCTGGAGAGGCAGCCCATGGCAGGATATTCATGCTCACCTCTAGCAGTGTGTAAAACACATGCATTTTTCAGTGGTGTATTCAGATATTTTATTTACTGGGACGGGTATTTTTTAATTTTTTAATAACAAGGTGGATCAAACCTGGTTTTTTCCCAAAGTGAGCAGAACAGGCATTGCCAGTCTCCTCCTTTTCAGGGAAGTTCAGTTCCCCAGGTGGAAGCCTGCAGCTTTCCCTTAGCCCGTGTTGTATCCCAGGCCAAGTGTTTGTGTTGTTCTTGTGTTGTTTTATGCCTCGTGTGTTGGGTTTGGCATTTGTGTGTGTTTATAAACAGTGCTCTGGGGATTCCCCCAGGTGAAGGAAACCCAGAGTTAATCGATGCCAGGGTTAGCAGAGGTCGGAACACGATACACTCTGAATGCATTTAAGTATCTCCTGACATTTCTGTGGATGGTGATGGATGCTGCTCAATCAATTTAAGCACGTCTCGAGGCCTGGCAGGGCTGCAGGCTCTGCATCCACTGCGGAGCCAGGAAACCAACCTCCCCTCTGCTGCTCCTTCCTTCCGAGGAGCGAGTTCCTCCTACCATCTGTGTGAGATTTAAATGTTTAATTTTGCCCTGCTCTGCTTCACAGGATGACAGATGACATTACAGAGAGCTACGAGGCTGTTGTAGATTTATTAGTGCGTCCCACACTGACACCATCCCATCAAGATAATGCTGCAGCACATTACCCAGGACGGAACCACATCCGTCCTGCTGCCCTCCAAGCTGTGCCAAATCCCATATCAAATAAGATCTCTGCACTATGCTGATGCCAACAACGTCTCTGGAGGGGAATGTTCACACAGAAGATTGTTAAGTATTATTTTTAATATGATTTTTACTAGTATTTCTAATATACTGCCAGAAATGCACATAGGTGGAGATTAAGAGAATTAAGGGGTGTTTAGCTCAGTTCCCTCCATGAGATGCTGCTGTCTACAGAGAGGGCAAATTCCTTGCTCCTCCCTGGCAGCACTGGTGGAGGATAATTTATTGGTGATGGATCCCCATGGGAATCTGACTCTCTGTGGCTTGTTTATAGAGAGGTTATGTTTTGCTGCAGTACTTCTGGGGCACCTGACTGAAGGAGGGAGGGCAGAACTCCCTTCCCCATGCTCACCTCAGTGTTCCAAATCAGCCCCCGAGCTCAGGGTTACCAGGAGGGGAAGCAGCTCCTGCTTAATGAGATTGTGTGAAGATTCACCAAGCAGCAGTGCTGCGGTGCCTGGAGGCCAATAGGACAGGAAGAAACACAAATTATTCCTGGGAAAAGCAGGGCGATGCCAATGCTCCCCACCCCACAGCCTCACCCCTCCCATGGCTTTAGCCCAGCATCCCAAGCAAACAGCCTCACTCCATCCCCTCTGCCTGTCAAATTCTGCAATCTGCCAGGCCCTGGCATGGCTTTGGCCTCTCTCCCCTCCAAGAGGAGGCACGTCCATGCCAATCCCATGGGCATTCATTCCTCTGCAGCACCCGCAGCCAGGCTGGGGTTGCATCCCATCTCCTTAATGCTGGGCTAATAAGTGGTGAGAGGCAATGTGGAAAACAAATAGAGTAATTAATGGCCATGACTGCTGCTGCTGCTTTTATTCACTGTCTGTTCCAGGAGGAGAAGTTTTACAGAAGGCAGCCTCTGCCCTCGCAGTGCCCTTGCGTTTGGCACCCCAAATCCCAAGGTGGGGGGAGCTCCACTGCTCTGGCCTCCTGGAGAAGCGGGGTGGCTCCTCTGCATCTCTCTGGATTCCACAAGCTTATTCTTGAATACCCTTAACAAAGGCACTTCAGCCACCTCAGACAGGTAAAGCCTCAACATAGCTTATCATCGTCGTGTTCCTTTTTTGCAAATAGCTGACATGATGAGGAGGTTGGGTTTTAATTAGGAAACAAGTGGCAATTCAATTCTCAAAAATATTATTCACCATCAAACATTTGTACTGGCATAGTCAGACTAGCAATAATTATGTCCTCTGGGGGCAGAGATAAGAGCAGAGTTGAAAGTCATGCAACATCTATAAAGTCTTGCATGAGAAAACACAGGCACGAGAAGTCCGGGGCCTCCCGCTCGCAATTGCATCACACCATCCCTCTCACCACGGAATAAAAATATCTTACTGACATTTTCCTCTGCACATTTTCTTCCCCTGACATGGCACAAAGCAGTGTCCTGGTGCTGCCTCCCACCCCAGGCCGTGCCTTGCCAGCTGCAGCCCGGAGCCCTCGCTGTGACCCCTTGGCAGCACACACGGGGACATCACTGATGGCACAGCTTCCCTCCCTCCCTCCCTCCATGCACACAGATGAATAAAGAAGCATCACCCCCTCACCTGGCCGGGGCAAGCTTTAAAAGCACAGGAGCAGCATCAGGACAGGTCACAGCGCCAGAATTGCCACACCAAAACTAACCCAGGTGACCAGTTGAGGCACAGCGGGGACACTGGGCAGATGAAACTGCAGAATGATTTAAAAACAACAGAGTGCGTTGTTACAGATTAAAGCAAATAAACCCAATGAGAGCTGGAACAGCAAATGTCTCAAAGCCCCACAAAGAGTCAAAGTGTCCCGGGTTCAGCACTGTGGTGGGATCAGACACCGAAGGAGCATTTTCCCTGCACAGATTGATCAGACAAACAGATGTCAAGAGGGACCCATTGAGCATTTGCTGTTCCTCAGACTGGCTTGACTGTAACTTGATAAAGGGGGGAAAAAAAAATCAATAATTGCCTAATTTAGCTATAAATTCTGAGGGACAGAAGGAGAAAAACCAACAACTGTGCAGATATTGAAATGGCAGAAGGTAATTCAGATTCTGTCACGGCATCGATGGAAGGTAAATTGTTTAGTGCTGGAAATTAGAGCCTTCCTCTCCTGGGAGGTTCTGCTGCCCGTCACAGGGGTGGATCAGGACAGGGTCAGTGCTGGAGGTGCTGGGAGGGCTCAGAGCTCGCTCCAGCCACAGCGATGCCAGGCCAGGTGCAGTGGGAGGGGGTCAGCAGCCAGAGGGTGCGGGGCTGAAGTCCCCCCGGGAGCGCCAGAGAAGCTGTCTCTGCTCCTTGGAAACAAGTCTGGTTATGCGGGAAATGTTTTCTAGTTATTTCTCTTCCCTGGCTCTTTGTGCTCCGGGTCTGTTTACAGACAAATTGGCATTTGCTGCCCTGGCTGATCGTTCACCCAGATCCAATCTCACCCGTCTGGGCTTGGTGCTGGCCCTGGGCTCCTGATGTCACCACAGACAGGGGCAGTGTCAGCTGAAAGGGGCACCACAGGCTGCTCCTCCAGCTTGGCTGCCTGGCCCCAGAGCAGCCAGGAGCTGCTGGTCCAGCCCTCACACAGGCAAACCCAGCAGAAACATGGGAATGCACTGCCTGCTCGGGAGCGAAATGGCACGGGGTTTATTTGTACTTCTGTCACATCAAAGGGGCCCTTGTTTGAATTCTTCTGCCTTTAGCCTGGAGAAGAAGAAGGGGAAAGATTGGGTCCTATTAATAGCCTTGCATCCCACAAGATCCGAGCCTCACAAGAAGCCATGAAAGACTGCGGCATCTGATTCCCTGAATAAATGAGGTAATTTAGGAAGAAGTGCGTGCTCAGCAGCCTTCATTACTGCCTTCTGCAGCTCGGTGGGAGATGACAATGACAACTCACTTCGGTATCAGTGGCACCCAGGTCCCAGAGGAGCTGTGCTGTGCCCTAGAGCACGGACAAGGGTGCTGCTTCTCCCTCAAAATTCCTGATGCTGCAGAAAAAATCCCCAGGACTGGCACAGAACGAGTGGAAGGAGCACCCCAGCAAGCTGATGGGCGAGCAAAGCGGGGAGATGGATGGCATGGATCTCAAGGATGCCAAGAGACTGGTGCTGATGACAGGGCAAAGGGATGTTCAGGAATTCACTGCTCTGGGAAGGAGCCAGTGAAGCAGGGCTGTGTGGTGGAGCTCTGGTCCTATATCCCCAGGGACTGAGGAGGCAAAGCCACTGGGGACACCCCTGCTGTGGGGAAGGGCCGGGATCTGTAGATGGCTTGGCACGGTAGGGACATCTGCTGCAGGCCCCTGACATCATCCCACAGCAGGATTTTTCCCTCTGGGGAAATGGAATTCCCTCTGGGATGCGTGGAACACCCTGCTGTCCCAGCTGCGGGTAACACCCGCGGGGGCACCAGCCTGGGATTAGCAGGGAGGGCTCTGACCCCGCTCCACGGCGCACGTCCTGGCAGCGCTGAGAGTTATGTCAGCTTTCCCTTAAGCAGATTTTCGGGCTCTAAGTGTCAAGTTTAATCCCGACACCGAAGGTCCGTGTGGCAGCCGGTGCCCCCGGCTGTGTCATCGCCCCGCACGCAGGTGCTGGGGACTGAGCTGCCCTTTGCATGTCGGGCCTGAGGTCACCAGAGCCACTGGCTGTGCTGTCCCCAGGCTGCTGGGTCTGCCCGTGTGCCAGCACCCAAATCCGTGGCCACCTGGTCTGGAGAGAGGCTGGGGCAAGGAGCCCACGATCCCTGCAGAGCCACGCTCCTGCAGTGCCTAGCAAACGGCAAAACAGAAGGATTTACAGGATCATGCCCCATCCTATCTGCAGCCCCATATGCCAAACAATTAATCTTCCCTCTCGGTGCCCTTGTAAAGCAGACCAGTAAATTGCCTTCATTTCACAGCTGAGGGAGCGTGGTTCCAGTGAGGCCAGTGCCCGGGGGAGCGGCCGCAGGGGCTCTCCGGAGTGGGTCAGTGGGCACATGCACACGGATGGCTGCAGCCCCCCCAGGACAGCCTTCCCCGGGGGAACAGGGACTGTTCTCAGAGAGATTTACACGTCAGAGAGCACAGTGAATAAACCCTCGGTGACCTCAAAAACATCTCTCTGCTAAAATGCATTCCCATGGCTGTAGCATCTGCAGCTCAGCTTGACCCTGTGGCTGGGAAGAGGCACCTCCAGCGGGAGGGTTTAGCAGGTCTCAGTGCCATGCGTTCCGTAAGGGAATTAGGGCAAATTCGGGCACCAAAATGCCATTACTGTGGGAAGGGACCTGCTGCGGTCCTGGTGTCGCCATCCCTGCAGTGGCCACCGTCCCCAGGGGAGCAGAGCCCTGTCCTTCGGAGAGCGGGCGGTGTCCAGAGGGATGAGGGTTAAAGCACCCCACTTACCGCTCCACACGGCCTCTGCCTTTGGAGCTCATCAGGGCAGATAATGGACTTTGCCTTCTGACTTAATCTGCTGTAAATCTCTCCCGTAATTGCTCATCATCCGGAAACCTGGAGAGAGCCAGGACAGACATTCCCGCCGTGTGAGACAGCCGTCCTCTCCCTCCCTGCCCTCGTCCTGCTGCCAGCCTGTGCCCAGGGCCCCCAGTACCTCCAGCACACCAGAGCGCCCAGTATGCCCAGTACAACCAGGACATCACTGCACCCCCGCAGCCAGGGGGAAGCTCTCGATGGGGGAAATGAGATGGCAGCTCTCCCTTTCACCCCCACAACCAAAGGGCTCTGTCCTCCCACCCTGCCTCAGCTTCTTCCACCCAAACCCCGAGCAGCACAGGGGCACAAGCCCACCTCGGGAACTGGATGTTGGAGGGGGCTGCCCGCAGTTCAAAGCGCCTCTCCCGGCAGCTGCGAGCAGCGTTTTGTTCTGCGGCTGCCGAAGGAGCAATCCCGTCCTGCCGAGGAGCACCAGACGTCACTCGCGGGAAGGTTGCTAAGTGAGCTGGTCCCTCCTCATGATGCACGACTTCATTACGCGGCTCCCTAAATGGATGTTACACACAAATGACATTTGCCTTGGAGCATATGAGCTCCCAAAATAGCGGGCGGCTCTCGGCGATATTGCTTTGGTTTCCCGAAGAATGTCCCCATTGTCTGCGGGGCTGCTGCGCCCATGCCTGGCACAGCCCTCTGGGGTTGGGGCCTTGGGTACAAAGGGATGGGCACCCCCAAACCAGCCGAGCTGTGCCCGGGGTGGCAGCGATGGGGGAGCCCCGGGTGGCCCCGTGGCCAGGATGGGGCGAGGGGGCTGCGCCTTGTGAACGGGGGCCGTGGGGAATAATGAATGCAGGCCCCGCTCTTGCTCCCATCATCCCTGCCTCAAACTTCTTTCCTGATGCTTCGCTCAGGGTTTTCCTGCAGGCTGGGTGTTTCCCCTGAGGGGAAGAGCCCCAGGGATGCTTCAGACACAGCCCCGCTCCTGCATGAGCCTCCCACCACCCAGCGCTCTGCCAAAGGGACCAAATCCAGCTCATGACACGCCTTCCAACACCTCCAGAGGTGGCAGAGGGGACAGGGCACCATGGCATACCCCAGGCACCCAGCTAAGGCCACTTCTCCAGGGCTGCACCACCGCCGTGGTGGCAGCGCCAGGGACTGGCTGCTCACGTGGCCATTTCATCTAAAATTGCTTAAATTCAACGCCGGCTGTCCTTTGAGATGAACTGAACCATGCAGAGAGAAGGTCTGGCTCCAGCTCTGCGCCGCGCGAAAGGTACAAATAAAAAAGAAACATAAAGGTTATGTCCATGCCGAAGAGAGAAATTTGCTTTTCATTTTTTCTTCCCCCCCGCCCCGATTTCCTAAGAACATCCACGGCAGCTGATCTGTGCAGCACTGCCGTAATCCGGTGATATATTTTAATCCCATTACGTTGCCATGCGCTCGCTCGCAGCCCGCCCGGACTGGGAGGAACAGATGTTTCCTAATTGGCACTTGTGCTGCCCAGGGGTTTCCAGCTCGGACAATGCTCCGCTGCCTCCGCTGGATTTGCACCCTCAAAGGATGTAACAGCGCTGGCTGTTCCTGTCCCAGTGCCTCCACCCACCTGGAGCTGCTGTTCTCCGGCCCGTGGAGCCCCCGTGGGCTCCGAGGGACCAAGGAAGCAATCGGGGCTGCCCTGGCCGCTCTCCCGGAGGGAAATGCAGCATTTGCTTTTTTCCATTTGTTTGGGGAGAGGCGTCGGGATGCGGAGGGAGCCCCGTCCCGCGGCACCCGGGCGGCTGCGGCTGCCCAGCTCCTCACTCGCACCGCGGCTGAGCATCCCCAGCACATCCCCTTGGCTCTCCACGTTAGTGAGGAGTTTTAGTTCGGTCCCGAGTGTTTCATCACTGTCCCGGCCGGCTGCAATCCCCTGATACCCTTTAATCCCATTATGTCTCCGCGAAGCTGCTTCCAATTCTGGCCTCTGAAGAAGTGATGTTTCTTAATTAGCTTTTCAGCCGGACGGGGGTTTTGCTGGCTGAAAGGAGCAGTAAATTCCTTTCCTCATTCCTACCTTTCTCTCCCTTATCGCGCTGATCTCAGGAACAAAAACAAGGAGCAGAAAGCAAATGGGAGCCTGGCATTAAGGACAAGAGCATCCACCGGCCCCTGTCACAGAGCCCAGGTACCAAGAGGTCTCCGTTTGTCTCACCAGTTGCAGGGCAGGGCTGGTGCTGCCTCTGCCCATAACCCAGAGCTCTCCCCGCTGCCCCTCACGGCCCCTGCAGGGTGGGCAAAGCCACACTCGGGGTGGCAATGCCAGTGTGTCCCCAGCCAGTGCCCAGCAGCCGCCAGTCCCGGCTGATTCCCTTTCCACTGCTAATCCCGGGGTTTGGCTGCAGCATTCAGAGCCTGAAACGAAAAAATTTCCTGACCCCATCCACATTCCCCCTTCACATCCAAGTTTTACTGGGCACTACAAGCAGAGGTTCTGCTCGTGACACGGTGCCATTGCCCGGTGCCCCCAAGCCCTTCCATCCTCCCCCTGACCCCCAGCACCCAGCAGGTCCCCACTGCCCAGCGGGTCCCCGCTTGCAGCAGCAGTTTTTTTCTCCCCAGATGTTTTCTCTAATCAGAAAAGGGGGAAAGGGGGTGCAGCAGCCGCAGAGAGCTCGGGATCCAGCTCATCCCTGCTGCTGCCCTTTCTCGGGGACAGCCAGAGCCCGGCGTTCCCCGCCAAAGCTCCTCTCTCTCTCCGGGATATTTCACTCCTGCCTCAGCCCTCGCATTAATCAGAGCAGAGATTACTTTTCCACATGCCAAAGCTGAACATTGATAAATCACAAATCTGCCCTGAAAACCACAAGGCTTTAATAATACATGCTGGGTTCCTGCTTGGTTTTCCTTCCTTCCTTAAACCTTCAATGTTTGTGGCGGGCTCTGCGCGTGGAGGCACAAACATGAGGCTGGAGGCTCAATTTAATGCAAAGAAGAAGGAGGAAAAAAATTGAAGCTGAGAATCTCATGTAATCACGTGGCTCCTGAAGCTGGAGAATTAAACATAACAATAATTTTCAGAGGATAAAGATCCATGAAACCCACAGTAAAGCCCTCAGAGCTGGCGAGGCACATTAGGTACCCAAAGCACCCAGCTGCAGGTGCGATTGAGCTCACCCCACTGTACCTAAAAATAAACAATTCGTATTTTTCAAGACTGTCCTTTAGCCCGTGATTCCCCAACCTGGGCTGTCCCGCGGGGGAAATTCACCCGGCTGCCGCTGGCAAAGGCAAAGCAAAGCCAGCGGGAGCCGACAGGCACATC
>VWZT01010030.1:111286-175401 GCA_013397055.1 Pachycephala philippinensis
AATTTTGATTAAAATTATTATTTTCATAAACAAACACAAAGCCCAGCCAGACACATCTCCCAGAGGTCAGTGCTGAACACCTACAGAGTCTGTTCCACAGCGAGGGGAGTTCCCTGGATGACAGCACTCCCAAATATCTCAGTTTTCCAAGACTTTCTGAAGTGCTGACCGTGACCCAGGGGTTCTCCTGGCAGGCAGGTCTGAGGGGACCCTGTCCCCCCGACCTGACAGACACAGCTTTGTATTTGACTATGAACTGAAGCAGCTTTTCTCCACAAAACAGGAAGGCACCATGCACAGAGCAGTTGAGGCAGGAAGCAAACAGCAGCAACATGACATGGGGGTTTAGGTTCAGATGAGTTAAGGCTTCTGTTGAACTTCTTTATCTTCTCCTAGTTAGAATCACTGTCTGCAAAGGAAAACAGAAGGAAGGGTGTGATACGGTCAGGCAGCTGGAACAGGAACCCCCTAAAATGTGTTTTCTGTTGTAGTGCCACCTTGGTCGTGTCTATTTAATGCACTAAATGCCCAAGAGCTGCCCAGAATTGTGCTGAAACCACACAAAGTTTTCAAACTTTGGGAAATCGCAGCCCCAACAGAGTGAGTGCTGTGAAAATCAAATTATGTGCAGAGAGTCAGTGGAGCTGTGACTGGAGTGAAGGGGCACTGCCCTGCTGGGCACCTCTCCCTGACACCCCTGGGGCACAGGGCAGGGTAAGGGTGGGGTTGGTGAGGGCACAGTGGTGACACCAACACATCAAAGAAAATGTGAGTTTGTCCCTGCACACCTGCACTTAGCAAAGCCCCCCTTCCTACCCAAGTACCTTTTCAAACCTGATTCTCATAATGGCTCTGTCTCTTCTTTGATTTCAGCTCCTTCAGCCACTGAGGAGACTTTTCTTCTGACCTAAAATATTAAAAAAAAAAAAAATACTCTTTATTCTTTCATTATGAAAACTCCTGACAGAAACAGTAAAAAAAAAAAGGAATGTAACACTTGTTGCATTATTTTTTCCTTCCACCAAGAAGAGCATTAGCCTCTTCCTGACGCTGGGATTCTCTCACCTGTCCTCCTTTTCCACACTGGAGGGCAGCACTCTGCTGCCGGGAGTGCCGAGCTGTGCTTTGGGGGATTTGAAGCTGATGTCACCAGTGCTCTCAGACTCTTGTCTTTTCCGCAGTTGGGCCTAAATATAAAAATAAAGAAAAGGGTCCTTTGAAGCTGGCATCCAGGCTTTTTTTGGAATACAGAACAGATCACTCCAGATTTATAAAACCAAAAAAAAATTCCCTGAAATGAGTGAGGGAATTCTTTCTAAAGCACCTGCAGCTACTGAAGTGGTTTATCTCCCACCTGCTGGGCTCTGCCTGAGCTCACCTTGAGGACAGAGTGATCCATCCCTGGGAACACGGGCAGTCTCTGGGATTGCACAGAAGACGACCTCGGAGTGTGCTGGATCTTGTCTTCCTCCTCAGAATCTTCCTGTTGCATAGTCTTCTTCTCTTCTAATTGTTAAAAAAAAAAAAGAAAAAGCAGAGGGAGAAACCATCAGCCAGCTCTCCATCTCTGCCTTGTTCTAGATCTCTTCAAGCAGGAATGAAGGGCAGTATTTAAAAACTGCCATTTACGAACTCCCACCCTTGCACCCAGGCTGATCACAACCCATCCTTCCAGGTAGCTGAGGGGTTACCTGTGGAATCTTTGAACATCCAGGCATTATCTGGTTCTTCTGTCAAGGAAAACCTGTTCTCCAGGTCCAGCCCTCTGCTCCTGCGCAGCGAGTGGGACGCGGGCGCCCGGCACCGGCGCTTCTTGCTCAGCTGCACCCGATTCTTCAGAGCACTGGAGTCCAGAACAGCCGTGTGCTGGAGAAACACACACCTGGGAATGAACCCCACCTCCTCCACAGTGAGTTCCCAACCCACCGGATTGCATTCACCTGTTCAGTTTAATTAAAAGATATATATATATTTGCCTATTATTATTGTAGTTACTTAAAATTGTACGGAAGAGAGTTTATGATGAGTACATGGAATTTTGTGGCTAACTGGGTGTAATCCTTTGGTCTCTCTAGGCTGTGGGTACCTGAGCTGCATGAATTATTTGCACTAAAATAATACAAAAAATAACTGCAATAATCAGGAGTTTGGTTCCTAGAGTGTTTTATGAATAGAGGCCTTGCTAGCCAGTAGCAGCTGAAGGCAAATCCCAAGACTGGGATCTAAAAAGAGCAACTACACAAAATTCCCTCGTAGTGCAGAGCTGCAGCTTCCCTGCCTCCCACAAACACTCGAAGCCACTCACCAGCAACAAGGACACTCCAAGTTTAGTGTCACAGCATTCAGAAAACTTCTCTGCTCAGTCATTTCCAACACATCCAATGAGCAATAACATTTATAGAGCAAAACAAGGAGCTGTAATTTATTTACTTGCTTAAAGCAGTTTGCTGTTACAGACTTGCCTGTAACCACCAAATATCCCTGAGCCTTCCCTTCTCCAGCAGATGTGGGTTTGCTCCTTTTCAAAAGGTTTCAGGTCAGGAATAAACTCCCCATCACACAGCATTTGCCAGCTGCTCTTGGAGTTATTAATGTTTTACAAAGACAACTTTAGCGGCCCAGGGACAAAACAGAACCTTCTGGAAGTGTTCAAACACGGTGTGGATGTGGCACTTGGGGACATGGTGGTGGTGGCCTTGGCAGTGCTGGGGGAACAGTTGGACTCCATGATCTTAAAGGGTTTTTCCAAACTAAACAAAGTTCTTGCAACACTAGACCTCATTAACTGTGTATGGTCAGAAATTCCTGGTCTTAAACCAGCTGCAAGATTCTTCACTATAAAAAAATCCTTTAAAATTCAACTGTGAGCTACTATGGAAAGAAACCAATTGTAAATAAGTATTAGTGAATGTCTTCATGGCCTTAAAGTGGCAGCACAGCAGTCACTGGCTGCTTGTATTATTTAATTATGCTTCCAATGTTCATCCATGGAAGTGTTCAAGGCCAGGCTGGAGAAACCTGCTCTAGTGGAAAGTGTCCCTGCCCATGGTAAGGGGGTAGAACTGAATGAGCTTTAAGATCCCCTCCAACCCAAACCAGCCTGAGATTCCATGATTGATTATCCAAGGCCAGCAGCTTTATGAAATCTCTCAGATCCTAAACACTACAGAGACTTAGAAGAACTCTATAGTTTTGATCCTAAACTTTTCAGGCAGGAAAGCAGCTGGGAAAATTCAGTGTGGGAAAGGCAGGGCAAAACTGATTGCAAAGTTTCCAGAAGAAACTGCTTTGCAGGGATTAACTGAGAAAACACACGATGGCAACTTACATCAATGAAGGAGAAATAACTGCTCTTGTCCTCAGGGAGCGTGTCCCCTGCAGGAGGCAAATCAGTCCCATCAGTGGAGTCCATGTCCGTGCTGGAACGGTCCAGGCTGGTGCTCCTTTGGTCTCTGGAGAAGTCATGGTGCTCAGCCAGGGAGGGTGGCTCTGTCTGCGAGGACAGCGAGGACGGGTGGCTGCCCGGGGGCTGCTTCCGCCCCGACACCACCTCATTTTCCAGGGAAGGAGATTCTCCCACAAAGCTGCAAACAGAGCAAATGGAATCTGTGAGACTTTGGGGTAAGCAAAGACCTGCAAGGCCAGGCTGGATCATGGGTGATCAGCAGGAGTTAAGTAAAAGTGGAACAGAATTTGAGTACTGAGGGCAGCTGGGGAGGCAGCAGGTACCAGCAGCAGCGTGTGGATCCCTTCCACTGGCACAGCCCTCACCCCTTGGATTCACAGTGTGGATTGGGGTGTATTCCAGCCAGCTAGAGGATGTTTCCCTTCAGGAATGCTGGAGCTGAAGAGAGGTGGGCACCAGGTGGCACCCTAAGGCAGGGCTCCACGGGCAGAGCTCCCCGTGCCTCGGGAAGGAGGGTGGCAGCACCTGCACCCTGGTGCTGGGATGCTCCCAGTGTATTCCTAGAATTCCTTCCATGGCCTAGACTGACAGGAATGAGCTGTAGGGTCAGGACTGAAAGCTGTACACAGTTGTGGCTGCCTTTGTGTATTCCTTGAAACAGCAGGAAGACTCTGCTGTCAGTAAAAATTGGGCTGTCTTGCTTCTAATGCCCAGTTTGAAAAAACCAAAACCTAAAGGATTTAGTTCTGATTTTTTTCCTCCTCTTGATAGAAGCATTTTGTCACTAAGCACCATTTCCTGGGCACATATCTAGGAAAACTGTTTTACACCTAAAAAACCACGTATATATCAATATATGCACATCTTTTAACAATAAACCTTATTATTTGGTACAGCAATCCCAGGAGAAAAACACTCAGGAGTTTCCTGCTGGATAACAGCATTCCATCAGCACCAGCACATGGCACAATGGCCAGTCTGGCAGAGTAGACACTGCCCAGAGGGTTTCCAGCACACAAGCAGAGGGAATGCTGCTTCCCTCCTTCACCAGCGGGCCCCAGGATAATTAAGAATGGCACTAATGAGCTCTGGGAGAAGGTTTTTGTCTAGGATTTTTGCTTGAAATGACATTTGGTAGCTGCAGCATTAGGCTTTAGAGCCACTGCAACACGGAAGAATGGAGAGGGGAGGGACAATCTGTAGGACCTTTCATGGAAATTAAAGCGTGTGTTGAAAGGATCCCGTTGGATTTGCACGTCTCCAAAAAGCCTCTGCCCTGCTACATCCCAGGGCTGCAGCTGATACAATTCACCAAGGTTTTTCAAACTGAAATATTTGAGAGCAAGACATGTCAGAAATCCAGCTGAATCTGCACTGGTTGGTGGCTCCTCATTCACAAACCTTCCCAGTGGATTTTCCTTTGGAGTTCCTGCACAATTACAGCCCCACACACCAACCCCTGTGGCACAGCTCATCCCCAAATGTGGGAAGGATGCCTGCAGTCCAAACCCTGTTATGAGCAGTGGATTCTTTCCAGTGAAGAGCAAATTAGGGGGGAAATTCCCTTCAGAAAAATGAAATTGAAAATGTATTTTCAGTTCTCATTACTGAGATGCATCAGGCACCTCTTTCTATTACTTCATTAAGATTTCAGGGTTTGTGAGTGCATCCACGAGCTACCAGTGATGTTTCACAGGTGCATTTATAGACACTTCTCTGAGAAATCACCCCTCACGTGGAGCACACAAACCCAGCAGGAAGGTTATCACAGTGGGCAATAAACTGACAGCAATCCTCACCTTCAACTGCAATTAAATTTAATTAGTTTTAGCAAGACAGTGCGCAGAGGCCATAAAGGTGTTGCTTCAGCCTGTAAAATGAGGAGCCAGAGATCCATCACCTAAAGCCCATTCCTTTCCTGTAAAAACCAATAATTTTCCCTATGAAGACTGTTCTAACCTAAAGAGTTTTCTACAATGCCAACTTGGAAAAGCTTACTGAAGTGGTTGACAAAAATGAAAATAAAATCTTTTAGATAAACTAAGAAAAATCCAATTAACGCCTCCAAATTGGAGGAGATGGTTTCATCTCTGTCCATCCCAAGGAATTACTGGCCAAAGCCCACTGGAAGCAGCCCAGAGGAGCTCCTTACACTAATCCCAGCAGTAACTCAGTTCTAGAGGAAAATGCTCCTTTCTTCACCTTCCAAAAGCTCATTAGGAAAAGGACTGTGTTCATCCTGTCACCATGTAGTTTTGGCTTTTTGTTTTAAAATTCCCTTCCTCTCCCAGAGAAGTGGTGGAGCTTGATCCCTGGAAGGGTTCAAATGCCAAGCAGAGGTGGCACTGCTTGGTTCAGTGGCCACGGCGGGATTCAGGAGAAGGTTGGACTCAGTGATCTTGGAGGGCTTTTCCAACCTTAAGGACTCTGTGATTCCACGAAGATGAGGTCATTCACAGAAGCACTAATGAAACACTCCTAAAATAATCCCTGCATGGCTCCAACACCGGGAAATGCCCCAGACTGGAGGTTCCCCCAGCACAGCAGGAGGCTGTGACACCGTTTGGTCCCTGCGGGATGTGACACCGTGGGGCTGGCAGGGGAAATGCTCTGAGGGAAGTGAGCCAGGCCAAACAGGAAAACTGAACCATCAACATCTCCTGTGAGTTCCTGCCTCCAGCTGGGCTGAGGATGAGGCACTGAAGGCAGAGCCCTGCTCAGAGCACCCAGAGCAACGTGAGGAGAACGTCTGCACTGCTCCTGGCAGGGACTTCATAAAAATGAACTGCAGACAAAATGCACGTTCAATATATTCCAGGAAGACTTCCATTATTTAGAAGTACATTAATCCCATTTCTCTTCAAGTGCCTGAATTAATACAGCAGTAATTCCCCTGCAATGAGCTGTAAGTCAAAATAAAGCAGAGCAATGGGGTGGCAAAATGCTGAAGAGTCAACTGACTGTCACCATTATACTGTAAAAAAAGCAAAACCTAAATATTTCTTGCAGTGCAAACAAAATTCCAGCACATGGGACTGACTTCAATCCGTCAGTGAACCGGAATGTTTAGGTGGAGCTGTTTTAATCAGGATGGATGGATTGAAATAACTCCCCAGTGCTGTCTGCTCTGAAGCTGAGACAAGCACCTTTGTTAAGAAACTGATCTCACAAATGTCTGTACCATCCTGGAATCCAAGTTAATTTTACAGCAGCCTGGCTGTCACTGTTGGCATTCGCTTGGCTGCTGAACCTCCGAGCTGGTCGTTACCCTGATTTCGTAAGCAATAAAATATTTATAACACACAGTTCTCAAGTGCAGAACCCACCAAACATAATTGACATTAATGTCTGCTATAAGATCCCAACAAGTATAGCATTAAAAAACAGATAAAATGCTATTTTCATACCACACTGAGCAGACAGGACATGAGTTCAGGGTAGATCAAGCTGTAATTTACACAACAGGTGTGAACTATAAAAAACTTCACACTCTGCTGCTCTAGGTTTATTTCGCTAAATCATTCCAAGAACGGAAAAGCATCAGCAATACTCTGTTTCACTCAAGTGATATCCCATTTCACCCTCCACTTCACCACCAATAAAACACTTGAGAGTCTGAGATGTGGGCATGGAGAGATGTACCCTGTGTCACCCCACCTGAGGCCCGGAGCCCCTGTTCCAGAGGGATTTTGCCATTCTGCTGTTCCTGAGGGATTTTGCCATTCAACCCACCTGGCAGTATTGTTGAAGCTGTTAAAGGAATGGCAATGACACAAAAACAGATTTAAAACAAATAAAAGTGTCCAAGAACAGAGCTTGGAGCAACCTGGTCTAGTGGAAGGTGTCCCATGGCCGAGGGCTGGAATGGGATGATCTTGGAGGCCCTTCCAGCACAAACCATTCTGGGATGGTGGGATGGGTTGGAATGGGATGATCTTTGAGGCTCTTCCAGCACAAACCATTCTGGGATGGTGGGATGGGTTGGAATGGGATGATCTTTAAGCCTCTTCCGGCACAAACCATTCTGGGATCATGGGATGGGTTGGAATGGGATGATCTTTGAGGCCCTTCCAGCACAAACCATTCTGGGATGGTGGGATGGGTTGGAATGGGATGGTCTTTAAGGCTCTTCCGGCACAAACCATTCTGGGATGGTGGGATGGGTTGGAATGGGATGACCTTTGAGGCCCTTCCAGCACAAACCATTCTGGGATTATGGGATTCCAGCGTTTCCCCTCATCCCTGAGCTGAGGAAAGCCTCACCTGTCGCCGCTGTGCCGCTGCTCGTTCCAGGTGCCGTACTGGCTGTCGGGCTCCTGCACCAGGGTGTCCGTGTCCTTCGCCCCTGGAGGCTGCCTGGAGAAGCATTGCCTCAGCTGGTCCTGCAACGAAACCTTCTGTCAGTCCTCCCTCCAGCCCCTGGCTGAGGGATTCACAGGTTTTATTGGCAATAAGGGGTTTGAATCTGCCAATTAAACTCGGCCGACTGGGAATGAACTTAAACACGGAGAACTGCCGCAAACTCGGAACGACGATTCTCTGTATGATAATTCTCTCTACAATAATTACAGTAATTGTTTTCCTGGGCAAATAATGGATTCTAGAGGTTAGAGCTGACTCCCTGGTTTCAGTAACTCCATGCTGCTTTAATATTGCTCTTATCTCAGGTTGCACACAACTTCTCAAAGCACCTATGCAAGCACAAGGAATTCTGCTGGGAGTGACATTTCATCTCCTCAAGCACAGCAGGCAAACATCAACTATCAACTCCACTGCTCTTTTCCTGGGTTTAATAAAAAGATCTTTTTTTTTCAAGCTTTCTCTGGAAGACTTTCAAACTAAAATGCATAAATAAATAAATAAGCACAGGGCCAGACACAAAAAGCCTTCTACAAATTGATGTAGCATCCAAACCCAACACAGGACAGACCACAGTGGGTTTGCTTTGTTCTACTCTGAGCTCTCCTTTCCTGACTGTTTTTATTTCGTGGATCTGCTGCTTTCCTAAGAAAAGAGTGGATCCCAGGCCCGCCCCTTTCCAGGGAGAGAAGTGGGTCAGTGCTGGCACCCCAGATTTGCAGCACACCAATGTCAACACAGCCCTGCAGTTGTGCTGAGTTACTCAGGGAGCTTCAGGAGCTCCTGAAATCCTTCACTGGCAGCAGATAATAATAATAACAACTGTCGGTCCCTTTCACCTTCATTACCCTGAACAAACACAAACATGGCTTTCAGCTCCAGATCAGCTTTGCTTATCAAGATTTTATCTGACAGCAAATTATGTGGTTTTCCACCTGCCCTTGGAAAAATCCAAGGATTTTTCTCTCTTCATAAGTAACCCCTGCCCCAGAAACATTGAGCAGAACACGTTGCTAGGACTAGGCCACATCTCTTTCTCTTCAGGCAGCACACACGAAGTAACAACAATTAAGAAATCCCATATTTAATATGTAGAATTCCTTCATATTACTTGGGGGGAAAAAGAGAGATTGCATCTTTTCTTGTTTCTTTAATTTTGCACACCTAAAGAATGCTGCCTTAAGACTATAAAACCATTAAGGATAATTCAGCAGTGCTGATACCTGGCTACTGAAGAAGTCCCACAACACTTCCAGCTCTCATAACCAGTTCTTATTTCCCAGTGGCCACAGCCACTCTCCAGCCCTGTTGTGCTCTTCGCTGCTGACAAAGTGTTCGTGTTTTAATGCAAAGACAAACCACAAAAGGCTCCACCATTTACTCCAACTATCAACATGCACCTCAAAGACCAAGTTAAATTCTGTTTGTAATACTCAAGTAAACCAGGCACAGTCTGTGAGTTACACAGAACAGACGTTTCCTGCTTTTCGTACTCCAGATGTTCCTCCAGCCCCAGAATTCACTGCTTCTTACACTTTATGCAATCATAGGATTTTTAAAGTTGGAAAAAAACCTCAAAAAGATCGAGTCCAACCTATCCTATATAGATATCTAAATACAGATATGTACATGAATGCCTGGAGGCGAGTTCAGCTCTTACACTTCCCAGTCCGTGCCAGGTACAAGATTCCAAACGCGAGCCAGGCACACGCTGCTTCCAACATGGGAGATAGTCTGGCATTTCCTAGAAACCACAGGGCATTTCCTCCTGCTTGGCTTGGCTGTTATGTTTTGCCTTCCACAAATTCCCTCTGCAGCTTCCCAATCCCATAATTTGCTCCAGGGACTCCTGGGCTCAGCTCTCACCCAGTGGCCACAGCGCCTTTGGCCAGTGGCTGCACTTCTAGGAAAGGCACTAACAAACACCAGTGGTTCTTCTCACTTCCCTCCCAACTGTCCACGCTCATTCAGGGGGGTTTTTTTCCCACCTTGATGCTTATTAAGAATTTTTTTCAATCCCAATCTCACATCACGAGTTACCCCACTCTTATAATCAATTTGTACAATATTTTCCACTGGTTATGACTAAAGCCCGTTACCTCTACACACAGCATAAACCTTTTTATTTGCAATCACTCACGCTGTTTCTACCAGAAATTAGACAAAAAAGCTTAGAAACAGGAACAGGAGCAGCAGAGGAGCAACTTTTGTCCCGTTGCAGTGGGGAGCCCTTGTTTACACAGCGCTGAGTTATCAGGGCCGTGGGGGCTGGACAGGAGGGGTGTGCAGAGCCCAGATAACAACAGCTCAGCAGCCACAGGGGTCAAGTTTAGATGCAAAGACACCACTCCTGTGAAGGCTCAGTAATTCCTAACAACATTTTACCCTGCTGGCCCAAATGACACCATTAGCACAGTTATTTCTCTGTGCTAAACCCAAAACAAGCTCGAAAAAGAAATAAAATTACTACTTCTGAAGACGTTGTGAAGTTCAGTTCAGTACAACAAACAAAGTCTAAATGTCAGGAATAAAATGCTCCAAACTCTAGGAAACCTAGAGTTCTCTACATTCTAAAGACTTTGTTATATTCAGAATCAATTTTTAATTTTGCTTCTGGAGGAAGCTGCTTATTTCAAGACAATTGTGCCCTTCCCTGAGTGGCCCTTTCAACACGTACATTTTAAGGTGCCAAATGATTAACTGGAAAAAAATAAACGTTCTCTAGGTACCAAGCACAAAAATAAGGAGTGGGAAGAGGAGCTGATCCTCTCCTTGGATGCTGGAGGAGGTGTTGGCTGGGGGCACCGAGGGCGGTGCAGAAAAGCAATTTATAGCCTGTGCAGCAGCTCAGAGGAGAGGGGGTGCTGAGGAAGGAAGTGACAACAAACCAGGAAGATTTTCCTTGCCAGAAAGTGATTATTAGCAAGAATGTACAGTTTTAGCTTTTTTTTTTTTAAGATCTCTTTTCTATTATTGTCACCACACTCCTGATGTGACAATAGACTCAAGGCAATCAACACATGAAGCCAGGCCAGGTACTTTTCTTTCCTCCATAAACAGAATATTCAGGAAGCTGGAAAACTAATCATTCCAAAGGAAAAAGCAGTAAAGAGGGGTCTCGTGTCTTTTTAGCACACAAGATAAACCCAAACTAGAACTTTTCTAATTTATGATGGCAGAAGAATCTCCCAAATCAAATAAAACCCACACCTGATCCGGGTTTCAACTGCTGTAATTCTCCAAGCTTTGATCTTTAACTTCCCAATTCTTACACCAGGAGCCAGGAAAAAAAATCTACTTAATTTTTCTATAAAATAAAACAGCTGAGCTTTGCCTCTGGTTCTTCTTCTAAAATGAGCCATTATGGTTATGCCTCTTCCAGTCCTCCCTTGGAATTAAGCTGGGCTTGGCTACAGCCCAGGGCTGATTACTCCTGCAATTTCCCATTCCTGAAAATGATGCACACACAACGTTGGTCCCACCAGCCCCAAAATCACCTCTAATTCTGAGTCAATGCAGACATTTAAGTGCAAAACCCTCCTGCACTGATGGGAAATGAAGACCTGGCACAGGAGGAACACCAGCTCCGAGAGATCTCCTGAGTCAGAAGCTGCACAGACAGTTTCAAAAATATCTTTGTTTGCCAAGGAGCCCGAGACATCAGCCAGCCAAAGTGACAGCCCACAGCTTGAGTGTGAATGTTCAGAGCTAAAATCCACTGGCATGGATTGGATATGAAGAGGAACTGCACAATGGAAGGAAGTTTTGACCATCTGCCTTGTTAATACACCACTCAGAGAAAAAATGGTGCTGATTTCTTGAAAAGGGCTTTTTTTTTTTTTTTTTCATTTTTCCCTCTCCTTACTTTAATTAAAGAAGTAAAAAATGTGGTCAAATTGCCCCGTAAGTGTGACACTGCATTTTAGCAGAGCTCACAAGTCCTTACAAATCCAGGAAAGTATTCCAGCTGTTCCCCTGCAGCATGCCAGGAAGACAGCTATAGACCTCCACCTATTCATATTTTATGATATTATTTTGTAGTTGACTCTGCTTTAATGGGATGCTGGGCTCGATGAGCTCCACAAGTCCTTTATAACCTAAATTATTCTACAATTATCCTAAGGATTATGAGGACTAAGAGGTGAACTATGTATTTTGGAAGACTAAAAGAACCATCAGAACACGACATCAGATTGAAACCAATCAACACTGAAAACCCCACCACAATAAAAGAATCTACGGGTCACAGCCCATGGATTTTAATTTGGAAGCACCCAAAAGCCAGGACAGCAGGTGGGAAGAGGATCCCAGGATTCCCATCTGTACTTACAATCCATCCAATAAATGCTGCCCATAAGGAGTAAGTCATGGCTCCAGCTCCTCTTAATTCCCAGCAATCAGGAGGGATTCAGACTGGTGAGATCGGCCAGCTCCGTGTTTTAATTAATTGCTGAATGGAGTCAGTGCCTCAGGGAATGTCCCAGGCTGAAGCTGCACCTTCTGCCCCCCCTCTCCTGCTGCAGCCCCAGATAAAGAGTTCCAGGAACTGCCCAGCTGAGCTCAGGGATGAGTTACAGACATCCAGCACGAGGGAAGGCTCCCCAGCCCTCCCAAACACTCCAGCCAGCACAACAGCCTCAAACAGGGCAGCACTGCACCACCCCTGGAGCCCAGATCCAAGAGCAGGCACAGAATTAATGGAATTAATCCATCCCAGAACCTCCAGGTCTTTACACCACGACACAGCCACCTCCAGGGAGGGCAGCAGGTAAGGAGATGGCAGCGAGTGGCCGTGGTGTCTGCTCAAGTGGAGCATCCCTCTGTGGGGTGCCCAGCTTTGGGCTCCCAGCACGGGGAGGACATGGAGCTGTTGGAGTGAGTCCAGAGGAGGCCTGAAGATAATTGGAGGGATGGAGCAGCTCTCCCATAATGAAAGGGTGAGAGTTGGGGGTGTTCAGCCTTACTATGGCCTTTCAGTATCTAAAGGGGTTTCAAGAGAGCTGGGGAGGGACATTGGACAAGGGGGAATGGCTTCCCACTGACACAGAGTAGGTTTATATCAACGTTAGGAAGAAATTCTTCCCTGTGAGAGTGGTGAGGCCCTGGCACATGGTGCCCAGAGAAGCTGTGGCTACTCCATCCCTGGAAATGCCCAAGGCCAGGTTGGACGGGGCTTGGAGCAACCTGGAATATTGGAAGGTGTGGAATGGGGGTGGAATGGGATGGGCTTTAAGGTCCCTCACAACCCAGACCATTCCACGATCCCACTGGCCCCGGTGCATCCTGGGCTGGGCAGGATGAGCTGGTTTTCTGTGGAAAACTGGAGCTGCTGCTGCTGCTGAATGCACAAGCAACGCCTGGAGAAGAAACACACGTGTGCCCCATGTGACTGCGAGCACTCACACAACATATTCAGCTCTCTTAGATCCTAAGGAGCTACACTGCTCCGCTCAAAAATCCTTTAAATAATGGATGTTCCCTCTCCCATGGGCAGTGGAGTCCGTTCCAGTCCCACGGTACCAAGCATCTCATAAATGCCATTGGCCCCGACAGCCTCCCTGTTGCTATGCAACCCTGGGCTGCCTCTCCGTATGTGTTTTCCCTGCCTCTTCCACAGGGATACGATACCCAACCACCAATTACATTCCCGATGCTAAAGGCTGACAGCATTTCCCTTACGAAACATGAGTTGTTTTTAGAGGGTGACCGGTCTAATTCTCCACCTTGTCATCGCTTCCCCATTGATTCACAGGCCTGAGTCCCAACCCCTTCTCCCTGCAAAGGCACAGCAAAAATTGCAGCAAAGCAGATGTGCTCAAGGAGCTCCAAGAGAGCTGGAGAGGGACTTTGGACAAGGACGTGGAGGGGAATGGCTTTAAACTGGCATAGGGCAGGTTTGGATTAGATATTAGGAAGAAATTCTTCCCTGTGAGGGCGGTGAAGCCCTGGCACAGGCTGAAGCACCAGAGACAGACACAAAGTCTACCCAGCATCGATTCTGGCCACAACACAGAATGTGGTCAAATGAATGCAGATGAAGTTGGTTTTGCCAGGGATCTGGTTACGGTCACGCAGTGACATCAGCTCCCTGCTCCTGCAGTGGCTCCTGGTGCCGTTCTTCTCCTCATTCCACAGAGGATTTCAAAGACATTTGAGAATTTGTCATTTTTTCTACCCTGCAAATCGAGCTGCTCTGCCCCGCTGTGAACACTCACCACACACACGTCAGCTGGTTCAGGGCAAGGCTGAAGATGGAGCAGAGGTTGACTCGATGTGCAAAAAGCAGATGAGAACCAAATTCTAAATATAAGCCCTGCTAGGGCTGAGTGAGCCACGACAGCACTTCCTCTGAGAGGTGGGAACGTACAGCACCACAGCAGAGGAACTAGCTGGGAACATCTTTAAAACCTCTCCTATGTCATCAGATTAAATTTCCTTTTCAGCCTCAGGCAGCCAAGCTGATAAGCAATGAACCCCCAAGAAAGCCAAGGCAGCAGGAAGGAGCCAGAGGCTCCGTCAGGGAGATCCTGAGCAGCGACAGGGAATAATCCAGGCTCTCCCCAGGGCACGTGTAACTCCCATCAGTGTTAATAAAACCTGGCACCGAGCGTGGAACAGGATCCCTCGACTTCAACACTGCAAGAGGCACAAGCCAGAACAAGGCAGTTTCATACTGGGATGCCAAGGAGGGAATAGATTTGCTTTTTTTGAAAAGCTGCATAGTTGAAATCAACACCTCCTACTCGAAATGCTGCATTTCACAGCTCTTCTGCACAGTTAACGTCTCTCCACATGAGACACAAGCTAAACTTCAAACAAACATTCCTGGGAAAAAAGTGCTCGTTAGCTCAAAGCCTGGAATTAAAGATGTACAGAAAGTGATAGGATTTCCTGACAACAAGTGAATAACAAACGGGCTCGTTTCAACACACAGCTCGCACAGCTCAGGAGATGTTTTAGGAGACAGCAGTCAAAACACACACACAGTGAACACCGGGAGTGCTTCCCAAAACTTTCACAATGTTACCAATTTCAGTAAAAATGGATTGCCAGGACGGGAGGCTGTGAGGCCCTGGCACAGGGTGCCCAGAGAAGCTGTGGCTGCCCCATCCCTGGAAGTGTCCAAGGCCAGGTTGGAGCAACCTGGGATACTGAAGGTGCCCCAGACCATGGCAGGGGGTGGGACTGGGTAATTTTAAGGCCCATTTCAACCCCAATCCTTCTGGGATTCTATGATTCTAAGGCTTATGTTCAGAGACGTTTTTGTTTAATGCAAGTTATTTCCCCTGAAAGCTGTCACTTAGAGCTTTAAAAAAAAAAAAAAAAAAGGCAGCAAGGTGGATGAGCACCAGCTCTAAATCTATTTATGCTATTTTCATCTTGTTTAAGAGCGTGGTAAAAATCAACTCCTTGCAGTCAGCCTAAGTGAAATCACAGAGAAAAGTCGTTTAAATAATTATTCCTGTCAAAATAACGAGAGAGCAACAAAGGCAGCCACCAAATGCCCATCACTATGGGTTTCTGGCCCAGATTTATCTGCCAGCTACGTTCATGGCCTGTTAAACCAAAGAGAAGTTATTAAGAATGAAAAAGCAGGAACTGTTTCAGCACTGGCCCTTGTATCTTCATTAATTAAACTGAACAGCTTCACTCCTCCCCCCACCCCCAAACAAGACAAACAACTCATTTTTAAAGCCTGCTTGCTGCAAACTTGCTTCCCCCTACCCTAACAGCTCCCTGGGAATTTAAAGATAAAATTTAAAGATTAAAATTCTATTTACTGATAGTACCAAAAAAACCATTTTTGAGAACAATTCGTTGTGTTCTCGGTGAATATTAGGGCAGAACAGTTCAGCAACTATTCACTGTAGGGTCTGTACCTATTCCAAGTCCAGAATCAAAGTGCCAACTTGTAGTAATTTCTTTTTACAAATGGTTTGTTGAAGGATGTTCACGGCAAAGGACAAACTTTTGCAGACAGACTTGGGTACAACAGAACAGGCACTGCAGATCAAAGCTCTTTTATAAGCAGAGACACAGTCCCAGGTGAATGCAGGTGGGGAACTCAAACCAGGACCCTCACCTGCTCCAGAAAGGGATCCTGTTCTATGCGAAAAGTCAAGACTCCACCAGCTCTCCTCAGGAACAAGCTGCACAAGCTTAGACTGGCTTGAAAAGCAACATCTGGGAAGATTAATAAAAACCAGGATGGGAATTTCAGCCTCCAGCAGGGAAAGGGCTGTAGGATGCAACAAAAACCCTCAGAAGGACTAAGTGCCCCCCCAGCACATCTGGGACACGTGCAGCAAACAAATCACTCCACTTCCATTTTACTCTGGAAGTGCATTAAAAACTGAATCCAAACTAAGTAACGGTGATGCTGCCAGATGAATTTTGAATGAAAACACCATTTTTTTTGACTGCCCAGTACACCAAAAGCAAACCACTACTAAGTGCACTTTGGTGTTATTTTTAGGACGTATCGGAGCAATTTAGGTAAAACACATCGATCACTCTCAGCCCCAGAATTCATCTTTCCTGTTCTGTGTGAAACACCTCTGAGGTTTTCCATGACTTTTTTTAGCAGTGTAAGTGGAGCCAAGGGCATCAAACAACTGCCCTGGTTTTATTGTATGGCAACAAACCTCGAGACCCAGAACAGTGCTGGCTGTGAAACCAGATCTCACACCTATAATAGAACCATGACCCACAGACCCCGATTAAATCAGAGGCCATGTTTAATGCATGTATCTCTGCTCCTCTTACAAAGACACCAAGCTGATGGCACGAGATGAAAATGGACAATTAACTCAATAAAAATACCTGAAAGAAAAATCAGCTTCTATTTAAAAGGTCTCAGTGCAAAGTAAAAACTTTTGCAAGCTCAGCTATGGATTTGCAGATATGAGGGTGGAGAAGTTTACTTCCACTGACTTAAATTGTGCTGCCTGAGTTGAATTTGGACAGGTTTCCTTGCCTTGTACAACGCCAAGTTCTCCACCAGAAGCCACCAGTGGCAGCAGGGAAGGGAGCTGGAAGCCACTGGCCCACTCTGTGTCAGGCAGGAGCTCATGAGCACGGCTGCTCCTTGTTTAAAAACTCCATCAGCACCCAGTGACTGCTCTACACTACAGCCCTAAAGCAGCACAGAAGTCAGTTTATATGAATTACACACTTTTTACTCATTCTATAGTTTTTTGTAGCACAATGTCAGTGGTTTTAAGGATAAAAAAGTGCAACCAGATAAAAAAGTACTAGCTCCAGGTCTGTACTCACCAGTCATCTGCCACAGACACAACGGCACCAACCACAAACTTCTTGGAGTGCTCAGACCTTAAGTTTGAGCCCAAGTGAAACCAAATTCACACATAAAGCCAAGCACAATCAAAATTCCTGCTGAGACAGAGAAACAGCAGCTCCAGCACTGTCACCAGTGACTTAAGTGAAAAGGTCACCCCGTGTCTCCCGATTTCTGCTCCGTAAGCAGGGATGTGTGGGACAGCAGAACACTTGTCCTCTGCAGGTTTCACGTTCCCATTTTTCAGCCTTCTTTTACACGGGTTGTTCATTCAGATGATTCCAATAGATCTAAAACACCAGCTTAAAGAACAAGCCAAGAGAACTTCACCATGCTAACACTGTAACAGTGGTTACCAAATATTTTCTTCTTCATTCTTTTGTGCTTACTTGACACTTATTTTCTTTCCCAGTCTGTCCAAACAGGACATGGATAGCAAGCTGGGACAGAAATGCTCTACCAAGAGCTGATAGAGAGCACTGGAAACAGCAGTATTCAAACACCACACCTGCCCAAGGAATGCAGCGTCACCTGCACTCATTCCCTCAGCAAACCCCGTGAGGCCACAGCAGAGCTGCCCGTGTTTACACTTCACAGTGAGTAACTGCTTTGTTTAATAATAAAAAAAAGAAATAAAAACATTTTAGCCACTTCAGAGAGTTTGGATTTACCCACATGTTGGCACCAAGGCTTGGGGCCCCTTTCCACACAACTCAACCACAGTCACTCACTTTCCCCTGGTCAAACATTGGGCTTAAATCACCCAGTTTCAGGTACAACTCAAACCACTGGTTTCAGCTCCTCTCCGTGAAATAAAACAGAATAAACCAGGTTTGTTTCCCTTTCACTCCCTATCACCCCAAACCTTTGCTGCTTTGTAGGATGTGCCAGAACTAGAATTGGTCAGGAGGATCATGGCAGCCAGAGCCTTCAGGAAAAAAGCCTCTCCTCCACCACTCTGCCATGCCATGGAATACAGACAGTCCTTCCTGCACATAACCTGGAAGCTAATGGAAAAGGGAGGGGAAAGGGCTCTCTCTGGCACAGAGCCACGGGGAACCAAGAGCTCCTCACCTTTACTTTGCTCCCAGGAATTGCACCCTGCCTCTGTCACACCACAGCCTTCGCAAGTCACATGGACCCTATCACTTCTATGGCATGACAAAGTAGGAAGCATTCTGAGAAAAAACACCTTTTTTCAATAAAAGAAGGGAATAATGATTATTTATGTTGCCTGCACAGTGACAGCACTTCACTCTTCTTATAAATTTAGCTTCGGGCATTTTTTTACTGGAAAATCACAAATACTGAAGCACACCCAAAGCCATGCTGGCCTGTGCTGGGGAACTGACCAACACCAGCCCATTTTCAGATTAACTTTCTAATTTCAGACCAATACTTGTCCTACCTTACTGTCTTGCTTCAAAATCAACCACATTTTCCCCGTTCCCCAAACCCTGACTCCCTGGCAAATGAAAACATCCACCTGCGCTGCAGGAAGAAAGCAGCTGGGAGCAGACAGACAGACAGCACTATCTGGAGGTGTTCTGGGGGCTGTTTTTAGATGGAAAAGCAGACAGGAGGTAGGTTTTGTTAGGAGATCAAACGCTGCAACAAACCCGAGGGTTTGCACTGTATTCTCTCCCTTGAGGGTCTCAAAAAGGTGCATCGCTTACAAGCTCGGGTGGCTCTGAGCTGGGCTGCCTCTTCCTCAAAGAGGAAAACCTCTGCTGACTCCGCACTGAAAACCTTCGGAAGGACTCTCTGCTCCGGGATGCAAAGTGCCTGAAGGAAGAGGTTCTCTTGAAGGGAGTCCTGGTGCCACCTTCCCCGCCACTCCGCTCATGAGCCACCGCAGTAGTGACTAAATTTAGTGCTTCCTGCAAGGATCTCCGCACTGTGCCCATCCACTGGGTCATGTGAGTTTGTGCCACTGTCAGTTTGTCTCCAAGGTAATCCATTTTTTTTTTTTCCAGCAGAGATGAGATATCAATATTCAGTAGCAATTAAAATATATTCTCCTTAACAACCCTGATTTGTTTTGCGCAAAGTGATTCCGTGTATAAAATATTTCCAGCTAAGGTAAACAGCACTGCACTATCACCCTCAGCATATTCCTAAAATTAAATAACCAAAGATGTGAGGTGGGAGATTGGTATTTGTCAAGTAGGAAAAAATAAAAGACTTTTCCTACTTACAATCGGCTTTCCAGAGTTCCATCAAAATATGTTTAATTCAGCCATGTTAAAGAGATAAATCAACGTTTAAATCCTGACACAGTCACTTGAAACGAGTCCATTTGCAAGCAGAGAATTAGGCTCTTACTCTCTCATTTCAGAGCAGGAAAAGCAACTCCCTTTTTAAGCCAAGTTTTTCTTTTGCTGTAAATATCAGAAGGATAAAACAAATCTTATTCTCCTGGCTCGGCCACTCGTCAGGTGAGAGTACATTGACCAAAGTTGTGGTGCTCCCATACAATCCATTTAGCAGCAAATCGATCAGATCTTCTCAACAATAAATCCAGATTCTTTTCTTCCCAAAAAAAAACTCCGCAGAGAAGGGTGTCAGCAGCAGAATCCCCTCCTCACCAGCCTCGCTGCCTTCGGAACCATCCTGGAGCTCTCCCGTGGCACAACTGCGGAGCGAAGCCGGGGGAGGCTGAAGGGGAAGCGTGTCCAGCCTTCCCCGCGGGACTCGCTGCCTGCTCAGAGCCTGCCAAAAGAGCTGCTGGATGACATCAGCTCCTCTGCTTCCAGGGGGGCTCCCAGCCGAGGGACAAACGCACGGAGTGTCCCCACGGCTGCTCTCCTCACACGGCCCGGAGCGGCTCTGGAAGCGGCTCTGGAAGCGGCTCTGGATGCACAGCTGTTTGTAGCCCGTCTGGCTCCCAGGCAGGGTCTGCCACGCTCCCAGCGCTCCCGGCTAAGGCACACACGAGGTTACAAGCAGCAGAACGCTGCCTCTGGAATGCCGATCCCTCCTCTCCGTCCCTGCCTCGCCTGTGCTCCTCCGGGGAGGAAACAATGAGGAGGTGACCAGCCGCAGAGGTCTGCCCAAGGAAGGATCTGGGCTGGGCTTTATTATAGTACAGGCAGGGTTCCCATGGCAACGCAGGGAACAGCATCTGCTGGCTCCGGAGCAGGCAGGAGTTGCACAGATCTATTGGAATGATTCATAGTTTGCATATGTCACGTGGACTTACTGATTTTAACCCTTCTTGGGGAACGCGGCTCTGCCAGGGAACGTCTCACACCGACACGAGAGGGTTCCCACCGGGATGGGGCCACGCCTGCACCCCCCTCCTGCTGCTCAGTGGGCACCCGAGCAGTGCCAGCAGCTGTACCTGGTTCATTATGCCACTCACGGCCTCAAAGAGGGCACATCCCAGTCAGTGACTGTGCTGTCGGCACAGGATAATGATTAAGCCAGAGGCTCAAACCAAAGCTGAACAGGTCTGACCATCGGAAGCTAGGTTTTTCCACTTTTCTACTCTTTTCCCTGTTGTGAGGAAGGGCTCCATGTCCTTCCCCAGCTCTGCTCCCTCCCCAGCTGCTGGGAGACCACGGGGTTGGTCCCACAAACTCAAAATGATTGAGGGTAATGACAGGACCCTCATGTCACCAGGCATGGAATTCCTAGCAACAACCCACTTGGGAGCACAGTAGGAATAAAAGCCATGGGTTTAAATCAGTAAACCTAAGTTTATGACGTAAGTTTGGACTTAAAAGTCCAGAGTCAAGCCGTGACTAGTTCAGGACCAAGGGGAAAGCAGCAAGACAGGCATGTTGGAAGCTGCTCGGTCTCTTGTTTGTTCAAGGGGGTTTGTGGCTGTTGCTCAATTTGCCACACAAAATACCATGAACTTGCATCACCCTCTGCTCTTCTGAACCATCCAGGAAGAGATTCAATGGACCAAAGAATTTCTAGATAACATTTGATGCAATGGCTCTTGCGTAAGGTTTATTCTATCAGAAATGTGCCTTGCAGACACGCATGAACCCAAGATGCCCTGAGGAAAGGGGGTGCCTTCCCTTTTAATCCCTGTTTTTAGCAGCTCAACTCCACCAAACAGTAACTTATCTCCAAGAAAAACGTCAGGGACAAAATGTAGCATTCCCTAACTTATTCTCATTTTTGAATGCATTTGTTTTGAACATTCTCAATTAGCACCCTAATAAAACCCCTCAGTGATAAAAGAAAATCCAATCAACAGAGAAAATACTTCCCCCCACCCCGCTCACACAGCTCTTCTCTTGAAGAGCTGCAGGGTGATTTTTGTATGGAAATGGAAAGAGTTTTGACCAGATGCCCCAAGAGCTGGGTGTTTCTTAGATTTGTAAAGAAATAGGAAAAAAAAATTAATTTATCTACCAGACTTATGGATAATGCTTCACGAATGATGGAGATCCTGCATCCAAGGCTGGAATTTAAGACTTACTGCCCATTTTTATGCTGTTAAATCTAAGTGTGATATTTCAAACATCTGCGCCTTTGCAAGTGCAGCTCTGTGCCTGCTGCAGTGCAGGGATTCTGCACGGGGCACTCTGCCATTCCAGAGGGTTTCAGGCTCCATCTGATGCAGGAGCCCCTGAAATAGCAGCCCCAGAGCTCTGCCTGGAGCTGCCATATGAGTTAGTCAGCAGTTCCTTCACCTCACCAGGACGGGCAGAGCAGAACCCAAATTTAACTCCCCTTCTGGAATATCACCTGGGGCAAACAGGGGGAGAGGCACAGCCAGATTTCACCAAGGATCCACAGAGTGAGGTGCTCCTACAGCTCGCTGCAAGGACTCCTCAACATGTTCATGGAACTTGAAGGATCTGAAAATTCTCTACAGAATACATTCTACTTTTTTATTATACCTCCCCTGAAAAGAGATGTTATACCAAATATACCATTTTTGTCCTCAGAAGATTGGAAAACTGCTGATTTGAGTCTTTCTGCAATACTAAATTTAGGATCTTCTGGCACCACGTGAACACACTGCTGGGTATTGAAGCATCTAAATTACTGCTTAGATTTACACCTCAACATCAGGGCAAAACACTTTAGAGGACAATCCAGATGCACCTTCACCATCAAATTCAAATGGTTGGAGATTTTTCCACCACTTCACCTGAACTTGCAGGGGAGTGGAACAAGATGAGCTTTAGGGTCCCTTCCCTTGGAGACCATGGGCACCTTCCACTAGCCCAGGTTGCTCCAAGCCTCATCCAACCTGGCCTTGGACATTTCCAGGGATCCAGGGGCAGCCACAGCTTCTCTGGGCACCCTGTGCCAGGGCCTCACCAGCCTCACAGGGAAGGATTCTCTAACTGGCCCCCAGCCCAGCAGTCCTGGCTGAGTGAGGGTTTGTTCCTGAACAAGAACAGCACAAGATGATCTTCTGCCCTTGACAAATCTGAGTGATTATCTCACCCTGGGTCTGTCAGGGATCTGCAGCTCCAGAAAACAGAGCACACACACATACAGCTACCCAAACTGCATGACTAATTACCTCAGTATAAATGGGACCTCATTATTCAAACATTGCTGGGTACTTCCATTATTAACATCTCTTCCACCTACAGCTCAAAAACACAACCCTGCACAAAGACCTAACAACCCTTGTTTCACCCCTCATTCAGCAGAAAACAAAATTCCATGGTTACATTATATTTTCCAAAAGCCTCTTACAGCTCATTTGGAGCTTCACCTGCTCTCAAATACGTGTAATTATGTTAATGACTCCGTGGGATTGGAAGGTCAATTTAAAGAAGGCCTTCAAGCAGCAGAGCACAGAACACACAGCCCAGGAGGGGCAGGTGGGACTTGCAGCCTCTCTGTGGGTGTGAGTCCTTCCAGCCCATGGGGCTCCCCCACCACCAGCTCCATCCCAGCAGCATGGAACTGGGAAGGAAATCCAGCTGAAAACCCACCAAGACACCTGGGATTAGTTTTCACCTCGACTGGGTCCCCTGAAGGATCCTTCGCAGGCAAAGCAGATGGGACAGAAGGATGGGCAACCTTAATCTGGACTGTGACAACATTTTCTGCTCTTCCCTTGTGGGAACCTCAGTCAGGAATTCACTCTCTGATGGGTTCCTCTTATCACCCCCCCATCACTCCAATTAGCATTAATTCTGGCATTTCCAAAGGGGTTTCTGTGAGGCATCATCCCCCCTACAACCAGCAGGACCTAGCGCTTGTGAGGACCAGGGGCAGCTCCAGTCCCACCTTGTGACACTCAGGGCTTGGCACCCCCGGGAGCAGAGCCTGCCCTTGTAAGGCTGTCCTGGCCCTGCATTCCACACCAACTCTCCTTCTGCTTCATTAGTAAGAGAACTTAATTTAACCTCTTGTGTTTGACATGAGTGACTATTTAAAGATGCAGCACTGGGCTGGGCTCAGTTGCACAGCTCCAGACTCGATTATTCTTGGGCTCCTCAGACACGACAAACAACTCATGGTTTCACAGGCTCCTTATTTTTGCCTCTGTGTTTTGCCAACTGAATTGTCACATTCCAAGAAGGAGCAGCGAGCATTCCTAACTACAGGCTGAATTTCTTACATTAAACACCTCATCATGAAGATTTTACCATGTCACCTTGAAATTTTTGTTTAAAATAAAAAAGAAATGCCTGGCTGCACCTCTGGCAGAGAGAAACCAAAGCTCAACACCTGGAGCAGAGGATCCATGGCAGATACCCAGCTTCCTCACCACTCCAGCCCAGGCATTCCCTTGAAACTTAACACAGCCAAAGATAAAAAAGCCTTGGTGGTTTCATATGTTCTGTTTTGTGGGGTTTTTAAAATTTTCATGGTGATAGAATAATACAATTCATTGAGATGCCCAGATGGCCTCACCTGTAGACTGTACAGTCCAAAGAAAAAGGGGAAAAAACCAAAGGAGAGGAAAAAAAGAATGGAATGGATGCAGTGTTTTAACACAAGGACTTTGGACAGTGTCTATACAGAGAAATCTCTTTTGTAACCTGAAACTCCATGTATCTCAATATTTACACCAAATATTTGACTTTGATTCCTACTTTCATTTTCTACTGAAAATAAGCAAGTTACACTCACGGCCACAGCTCTAATTAATGGTTATTCACAATTTTGGACAACTTACAGAGAGACCTTAGCATTAAAGGTTTTTCACTTGCACACACCAACTGCAAGAGGCTGAAATTCCATTTCCAGACTTTTTCCTTCTATCAGGTAATTTTAAAAGCCCCCAGAGGCCTCACAAAGCAGTGAGCAAGGAGAGACTGTGGAACAGACAGGCTCTGCATCAATACTGGTAAAGTTTACAAAAGCACACACTGATATGAGAGGCTTTTAAAGAAAGGTGCAAAAGCATTTCAGAAAAGATCCCATCAATGTGGATGGCTACTTTAAAAATCTTAATTTAAACAGAGGTGAAAAGTCTTAAAAAAATTTTAAATCTGCATTCCTTGTTTTCCTTACAGAAGTACCCTTGTGATAAAGAAAACCCATTAATAGTTTTCATGACTGAATCAGTGCTCCACATACTTGTTTATACCTGCCAGAGTAATTTTTCCATTCTACTGCCATGGTGATCCTTGATGGGATCAGCAAAAAAATGAGCTTTCCTATTTTATTTGTAATCAAAAAAGTCAGCCATCCTTTCTCTGCACAGGATTCTGGGCACTTTTGCAGTAGCAAGTCATTATTTCAAGATTAATAAAAATCTCTAAATAAAGGTAACTGTGAAATAGAATTTTTACTCCAAGTTCTTAAACAATTTAAATACAACTACGAGTCATAATTGCAACAACTAAAGCACAACAGTATTTCAGAAAGTGCCAATTCTTTTGTCCCCCAAACTACATTTCTCCTGAACCTAAGCAAGGCCCAGTTAAACATCCTGAACATACACAGCTTTTGTGCCTTGAATTGTTTCAGTGTAAAACAAAGCTATCAGTGTTAAAGCTGAGGAAACCAGCTAAAAATATACGATGTTGTTTGCAAACCCATGTCCATAATCCTGCAGCACTTCCCTTCCAGCTCAATGGAGGAGGAAAAACTGAAAAAACAGAAACAGGAAATTCCTACAGCACAAATACGCTGGAAAGGACTAAAACAATTTTCTTTACATTTGTTTACGTCCGAGGGCTCAAGCCAAGCAAAAGATGGATGGTTACAGGTTGTTTTTAATTTGTACAAACAGAAAGCCAGGATGAAGATGTCTGCAATGGATCTCCCTGCCCCAGGGAGGAAAAACAAAGTAGTGCCATAGTTAAGGTTCTCCCAAGAAGTCCATCACGGGAACAGTTGCTGCTCCATCACTTGACCCAATGGACATGTTAAGCACAGATAACCCCAAAACATCTTCAACTGAGACTTCTCAAGCACAGAACATGGCCAAAAATACCTCCCCACGTGCTGAACTTTTCTCCCAGGGCACCGAGGGTGAGTGGAGAGCACGAAGACAAGCAGGAGAACACGCTGCTCCTGCTCCACGCCACCTGCCTGAAGTGATGTCATAGCATTTGTTCTCCTCACTGAGGGTGCTCAGGAAATCTCCAACTACTGAAGGCTCAGATCTGACTCACAAAATTCAGAGAACACTCTGGAGGAAGAGCTTTTTTTTCATGCAAGGGATTTCCTTCTTCAAAGATCAGTAACGAGGAGCTGCTTCTGAACCCATTCCAGCTGTTCCCAGCATGATCACAAACTGCCCAAGGCCTGTCTGAACACTGCTTTTCCATCTTCTCCCTACAAAACACTATTCCACGTGTCTTCCACTCACATCAGGCACTGCTTGATGGCAGTAAATTGACCAAACACCAGCTGTAACTTAATACAATAATTCCTTCACCCATTTTAACCCGAGCAGAGGATTTATTTGCCATGGCTCTGTAACCCTAAGTGCACACACCTTCCTTTACTTCCAGATACCTCTGCTCTTACTGCCTCCTCATCCTCCCAGGCACAGCACAACAGCCCCATGCTCCCACATCACTCAGGACACGGACAGCACACAATCCATACTGCCTCCCCTAATGTGCCAGGGATTTATTAGTCTCCTCCATGAATCACTAAACCAAATACCACNGAAACTTTGTTTTGATTTTATGACCTATCACCTTTGGTACTTTTTACTGCATTGTGTTTGTTTCTTGACCAATAACTTGTTAGCTCATGTACACACACATACTTCTATTATAACATCTAGATTCTTAACTTAAACTATAAAAACATATTATCATACTTAAAACCCTTCACCATATCACCCAATACATTTTCTTACTTATAACTATAGAAACGTAGGTTTATAATTTTTCTACTTAAGATCTGTATACCTTTATCATTACATCAACCCAAGCTCTTTCCAGGGCTGTAAATCAAACTCATTACTGTTTGTGGGGGTTTTTACTCTTTTGATTCCCACATTTAGGCTCCAGATTCCCCCTTCATTTAGGCTCCAGATTTATCTGATGTCCCATTTTAAAAGCACCTGTGCCCTGCAGTACAAATCCTGCAGTATCCTGAGGAAAGTCCTCTACAAAAAGCTACTTTCCCCATGCTCAAGTAGCTCCCTAAAAACGCCGTTTCCTTTCAGCACAAGTAAACACGCACTGGCTGCATGAACAACTCACCACTGCTGAAAGGACAGGAACAATAGTGGGAACTTGGCCATCTCCCAGCATCAGCAACACGGACAACAGCTTGGGAAAGCAGGAACTGAGTCAAAACAACTTTAGATCAAAATATTAGGAGGGAGGCAGTGAAGTTACCTCTGCTTTGTGTGTATAAATGAGGTTTTAACAATTCTCTTTAGCCTCGTGTCACAGAATGGTTTGGGTTGGAAAGGACCTTAAAGCTCATCCAGTTCCACCCCTGCCATGAGCAGGGACACCTTCCACTGTCCCAGGGTGCTCCAAGCCCCGTCCAACCTGGCCTTGGGCACTTCCAGGGATGGGGCAGCCACAGCTTCTCTGGGCACCCTGTGCCAAGGCCTCCCCACCCTCACAGGGAAGAACTTTTTCAGAAGCATATTCACAATTCCAGACTTAAAATAAGGAGAGGGAGAGCAGGCACAGTCAGCCCCACTTCCAACTGCTCTGAGCCTGGAACAACACAGTCACTACAAAAGAATTACCAGGTCTACAAACGATTACATCTCACTCAATGAAACCCTTATTGCGACAAGTTAACCTAGAATGTGCTATTCCATGTGAGCATTTTATGGTAAATTAAACTTAATACCACACCTCATTAGAACAGACTGCTTTGCACTGAGCACGTGTCCTTGGGCTGGGAGCGGGGATGTGGCTGTGGGCCAGCAGTGCTCTGTGGTGGAACAGCACTCCCTCGTGTCCCTGCTGGGAATGGGGTTCCTCGGCCAGGCTGACCCGTCTGCCTGCTCTCAGCAATGCCACAGACACCACAATTCCTCTTCTACAGCAGCAGCTGGGAATGGGGGAAATGCCTTTCCAGATTTTCCTGTGCAAGGGCGTCATTTACCCAGGTTATCCGAAAGGTCACCCAGGTATCTGCTGCCACCAGGAGCAGATACACCCAGCCAGCACCGGGGTGGGAGGGGTTTTTAACTCTTTGGAAGAAACATCCCCACCACCAAAAGCAAATCCCACAAGCAAAGAGCAGCACGGTCCAGGGACTTTCCAGAAGTGCAGAGAGAGGGAAGGCACAGCACACCTGCACAGAGCCCCTTCCCTCCCTCAGAGCAGGGATAACCCCCTTCAGGGCAGGGATAACCCCCTTCAGGGCAGGGATAACCCCCTTCAGGGCAGGGATAACCCCCTTCAGGGCAGGGATAACCCCCTTCAGGGCAGGGATAGCCCCCTTCAGGGCAGGGATAGCCCCCTTCAGGGCAGCGATAACCCCCTTCAGGGCAGGGATAACCCCCTTCAGGGCAGGGATAGCCCCCTTCAGGGCAGGGATAGCCCCCTTCAGGGCAGGGATAGCCCCCTTCAGGGCAGGGATAACCCCCTTCAGGGCAGGATGACCCCCGCTCAGGGCAGGATGACCATCACCCGTGGCTGCAGGCTGATGATTTCAGTTTCCTTCCATCACCAACCCAACTCCTCTCGCAGTGACACGTCAGGACAGTGGTTATTAACCAGCTGCTGCTTCTGTCAAAGTCACCTGACAAAACCTGTCAAAACTACTCTTTAAAGGTAGCAACCAAAATCTTGTCAAAACAAACTCTGAATCTTACTTCTTCCTTAAATACCTCAATTTTCTTTTGATTTTGCAATTGCTCTTTCATGACTGTCAATAAAGAACAAGGTCTTTTTACACCATCTCAGTGCTGCAGAGGAATGTTTTATTTTAAACAAGCCATTTGCTTTGAGTGCTTTCAGGATGTAGCATTTCTTTGCTGTTTGAAAAATGACAAGTGCCAGACTGGGAAGAAACAACTCTTGAGGACTGGTACCAGCATGGGCAGGAGACCCACCACCACATCCACTCCAGAAGGCCAAACTGAGCAGTGAATCAGAGCAAGAACTGCTGACAGCTGAGATGGCCAAGGGCACGAACAGGACCAACGGAGAGCAGTCCAGCAGTGGCTGTGTCCACCAGGATGCCAAAAAACTGGTTCTTGGACAAAGGGCATTGGAACAGGAAACCCCAGTGCTGTGGCTGCACACCTGGCACGACCAGTCTGACCCTGGGACTGATGCAAGACTATTGAGCTGCACTCAAAGGACTTCCTGTGCAAGCCAGACCTAAAGATGTCTTGTATCAACTGCAGCAGAGCTCCTCACCAGCTGGAAAAGGGGTGATGGATACCCCATGCACCCTGGAAAACACTCAAATATATACAAGCCGTGGAAAAGAACGTTTCACTGGACACAAAGACTTCTCAGAAACCCAGAGCTGTCACCCACCCACAGGACACAGACGTGTGGTGGTCACACCACTGCACGCGGACTGGGGCAGACCACAGACCCCGCTGCGCTCAGAAAATGTTTGTCACAATAACACACATCCTGTCCACAGCTCAGGAGAGCAGTCAGCAAGGAATTAGCAGAGAGCTGGCACTGAGTGGGTCCAGCAATGTCCCACAACTCCACCACTGGAGGAGTAAAGCAGAGGAGATGCAACCCATCAGTAACTCCACAGAGTAGCTTTAAAAGCAGGTTTTTGCTATGACATTTTTTAATTAAGAGTTGTAGCTTCTTCAGGTACGTCTGCTTAATGAATAAAGCATCTCAGCTCCCCAAGACAGATTAAATAACACTTGACAGCCAACCCCAACATCTCTGGTTACTCCTGGCTGTAAGTAGAGAGAACAGATAAGTATCTCCTTAGTGGCCTCCAGCTGCAACAGCAGCACAGAAAGCGACAGAAGGCACAATTGTGTATGTCCCTTAAATTTATTTTTTTAACATCACGAATATCACAACTGTCATTCCAATATTTTCTTGCAGTAAATCAGGAAGTGTGCATGAATGAAAGCACCTAAGGAATGCTCCAAGGCCTCTAAAAGAGAATGTACACCCAGAAAATACAATATTCTGTTCTGTTACAGCCTAGAACTGCACAATACTAGAGCCCACCATCCCAGGCACCTTCTGGACTGATCCAAAGTTTGGGTTGGTTTGGGATTTTTCCCCTGGCCTTATGGAAAATCCCATGTCAAAGCAAGAGCAGGGAGAGAGCTCTTTCACACTTCTCACACTGACAAACCACGGAGAACATCCGCCCCCTCAGCACACTAATGACTAATTTTTTAGTTTGCAATTCAAAGAAATCTCATCTCTTAAAAGTACAGCTGGTCAAATAAAAAACTTAATTAATGTCCAAGCACTTCCATGTTTTACGCTACTACAGTCTCCAACCAAGGAAAAGATTTTTAACAAAATGCCCGGTTCTTCAAGTATAATTTTCTCTCCCAGCACCAAGAAATTCGCAGAGGGCAATCTCACCTCATAACTGATCAAAGGACATATAGGCAAGGATTGCAAATTTTAACTCAAAAGGTGAGGAAACTCTTTGCTACAGTTTTAAAATGTAGTAGCAAATAGCTAACATGAAAAGGTTTGGTGTCAGTGTTGATTACACGCTGAATTGACAGCTGAAAAAATTAAGATCAATGCAAACTACAACAAGCAAATGAAAACTGATCTTTGATGAGTACAGGAGAAATTAAAACATTAAGTAATTAGTTCAAAGCAATACCGTATTTACTCATAAAGGCTTTTTAGCTGAAATGTGAAAGTTTCAGACACACAGCAATCCCTGTGCAAAGCTGGCAAGGCAGCACAGTCAGAGCTTGCTAAAAAGAGCTTTTCATGACAGAGAGCCCTGAGGAGTGTTGGAAGAGGAAGTGCTCACCGAGACATCGAAACTCATGAAGAGTCAAATTAAAAACAAGTAAGGAACTGTCAAATGACACACTCCTAAAGCCATGAGCACGGCTGTTCTCCTGGAATAGCAGGCAGTGGCTGTACCAGCAGCAGGGCAAGAGGGTCTTGGGGCAGCAGCTCCAGAGCCAGGCAGAGCTTTTACAAAAAGAGGGAAGAATATTCCTAATTCACACTAAACTAAACTACAACTCCCATGGTTCTGCACAAACAAGGAAGAAATGCTGATTCCTGAAGGGTTTTTCCAAGGCACACTCGGGTAATCTACAGCTTTAAGTATTAGAGATAAAACAGCCTTTGTCACCCAAAATAAATCCCCAGTTTCACGTTACTACTCAGAAAGGAACTGCTGAGGAAAGCCTTCAGCACAAATGAACACTCCCAGGATTTCTGAAAACAGCGGAAACAGCCAGCTCTGGGAGCACACTGCCATTCCAGAGCACACTTACCCACAGATACTGCAGGAACTTCAGCAGACGTGGACAGTAATAATACTCCATTTTTCACAGCTCCGAGTTAACGCCAACCCATCCCCGTTGCAGGCAGCTCCCGGCTCTCCCCGCCTCCAGCACCAGTTAAAAGCAGAGTGGAGCAATTAAAAAGCACCATGAATAATGTACCGAGTGTGTCTGGCCCCACGTCACCACCACGAGCTGGGGCTCCTCAGGAGCAGTCGCTGAGCTACCGGCAGCACGTGACTTAACCACTTATTATTGAGCAGCCCACTGCTCCCAACTCCGTAATCTGGAGTGGGTTAGGCTGGAATTAGTGACAGGACTTTGGGTTTTGCAATAAAGGCCCTCCAGAAGGAAAGGGAAGCTCTAAAACCCCTCGGTTATGAAACGCTCTGAACGCCGGCGGGGTCGCTCGCTGACCTTGTTTTGGGTGATGTACAGGAAAGACAAAAACCCACACACGCAACAAGGGGAGCCGCTGTTTTTATGTTGTTTGAATATAAAAATGTCTTTTGTGAACGAGAAGAAATAGACACAACGAAGTGGCTTTTTATACACCCCTGGAATGTTCCCAGGGAATGAAAACTGCCAAAAAAGGAAGAAAGCCCAGGCAGAGCTTTACCCACCCCCGGGTCGTCCTCCTCGGGCTGGGTCTAAAATAGAGAGTGATGGAGTTTTTGGACATCAGCAGTGGGTGGTTTGTGAAGAGCAAAAATGGGAATCGTAACACTGCTTTTTTTTTTACTTATGCCCTTTTTTTGATAGGAAAAGGAAAGAAAAGTGACAGGACCCATCCAGGGAGGGCCCCTACAGCCTGTCCCTTCCCAGCACTGCTCCAGCTCTCACCCTTCCCAGGGAGGGACAAGGTGGAGGTGACACAAAACAGCTTCCAAGATGCTGCAGCCTCCTCTCCTTGAAATCTTGGTACTTTAAGGAAACTACCTCTCACTTTTCTAATCATCACCTATGAACTCCTGTGGAGCTGACAAAGTATTTTGATTTTCTTCCAGGTTGAAGAAAATCAAAATTTTTATTTTCTTCCTGGTTCTACCCAGTTTTTGGGGTAACAGAACAACTCAAGATGGGTTTCAGAAGGAACAAAACTCCAGTATTAGAGGCTTTACACAATCCAGAAAAAGAGAAGGTGTGGTTTTCAGCGGGCAGGAGACAGACCTGTCATGGGCAGAACTGAAAACAACTGGTGAACTGTGACAAGCCAAACCATAAATTCATCTGCACATGTTTATAAAATATTTATCTTCTCTCCCTTGCACTTCATTTCCAAGATATTTTAAGAGTCAGCTCATGATTTTCTTCAACAAACCCTTCTCCACCCACACATCGCAGTCTCATATAAATGCATCTTTCTGTGGAGACCATTAGAGAGCTTTTCCTCCCTACAGGACAAAAAACCCCCAGAGCTCAATAAAAAAAAAATAATAATATGTCAAGAGCCTTCAAAATAATTCCTGCTTACACCAGTTCTAGTAGCAGTGCTCTGTTCTAACTCCCCAAAGCAGCAGTTTGGGTTGTAACCCACAGCTGCACTAAAGCTGCTCCATTTCCAGCTGAAGGTACAAATCCTCCAGCCCCATGGCACAACCACAGTTACTTTATTTGGAGGATGAGTCCCAGCACACATTCCTCAGGTTTTCATTCCCAACACTCTTATCAGTCTGGATGACTCAATCAGGAATCCAGGCTTGTGACCCAACGTCAGCTCTGATGGAATCACACAATTTATGGAAACACTTCCAGAGCTCCGTGGTTGCCCCTGGATGTGCAGGTGCAGGGCCTTCCCAGGCAGCACTGAGTGGGAACAGCCCCATCTCCAACCACAGGAACCAGCCCAGAGAGGGTTTGACTGCACACCTGTCCCTCCACCTGCATTCCAGGTCTAAAGGAAAAGATCCCTACAAGAGCCCAAGGCCCTGAGCCTGCTGCAGGCTCTGAGATTTGCAGCTGAGTTGGTGAGAGAAACCCCTCGCTGTACTTCATTTTTATACCTACTCTGTGCTGCAGCAGGGCTAAAAGAGAAGGAAGTTCCAGCCACAGTAAAACCACAGATGATGACAGTCTAGCAGTGATGCTGGAATCTTTATAAAAGCCTTACTCTGTTTTTTAATCAATACAAACTCAAAATAGCTAAACAGTGCGATCTAGGTGAGTGTTAAATCTCCAAAGTATCATCCTTTGCAATTTCAAACACCAACCCCATATTGCCACTTGTATTTTGTAATGGTTTGATTTCAAAGTCATCCTATGTAATGTTCTAAAAACCACCCTAATTACAAGCAGATTCACTGGAATATAAAGAAATGATTTCTCCAGAGGTAAAATGATACTACAGCACCTTGCTTCCATTTGGAATTGTGTTTATCCATAAGAACCTAGTTCATCAGCTGTCCTGGAAAATGCCACTCAAGCAGTTGTTTATTATCACAGACAGATGTGGAATAATGCAGCGAATGGATATTCTCGTAAATTCATTTGTCAGATATAAAAGGGTATCAATATCAGTTCTGCACACTGCTTTAGTGGTGAATGTGAATCAAAGGGAATAGTTTATTTTACAACAAGACTTGTCACTTTGAGCACCCAGTCTCACTAGAACGACACCAATACCCTAACTGACCAGCAATATGGACTGGAGAATACTTTTTGTCACTATGCCACAAGAAAAAACACGTAACTTCCCAACTACACAGACCAGAAACCACCCAAAGCAAACAGCAGCACGATGCTACGTTTCCATCTACTCCCGCTTACTATTTCCAGATGCACCAAGGGAAACACAAACTGCGTTCAGATCCCGAGGAAATATGGGATTTAACTGTGCCTCCCGTGGCTCTTTCCTGACCCCTCGTGTCTGTCCACCTCACACAGCTCGGATGTGTCTCCAGCAGAGGGGAGTGTTGGAACGTGCTGATGGAACTGCGACTCCGCACCCAAAGTCTGCATTTTCTCCCAAGAAAACAAAGGCATAACCTTGGTGCAGAATAGTTTGGTTTTACATAATCCTCTGCAGTACCTGTGTGAGGCTTTGGAAAACATCAGCGTGGTGAGTTTTCCACCTCTGGAGTGCAGGTGAAAGTCCCTTCTGTGCACTCACTCACACTTACACCCAGGAGAACCAGGCTGCCCTTTGGCTCCCACGGCACTGCACAACAAACACACCCTGAGAAGCTTTTCCAAAACAACACAAAGGAGCAAAGCCCTCGGATCCTACTGAATTCCACATGTGTGAGTTCTCTCTTTTCATGGAGCTGAGTCTCCCTTTCCCACCTTCCTTTCCTGTCTCAGGCTACGCTTGGTGAAGTTGCAGGATTATTCTGAGTAACCTCCCAATTAACACTGATGTTGGAGAACAACAGTTGTATTTATCCGAGTACAGCACCCCAACAGTTCAGTTTTCCCAGCACTACTTCCAACAGCCCTTCTATCCCACACTTCCTACCTGGCCAACATCACCTTTACATATTTGCACTGTAAGCTGATGGCACATAACTTTTAGGGGTTGGATAAATGCCCATTCTGTCAATAATCCAAATTCCCTAAGATGACCCCGAAGTCCATGATAAGAGTGGGAAAGACAAAGGGACATTAGCCGTTGGTTACCTTCCATGAAGCTTAAAAAACTAGAACTGAAGAACAATCTGAGCCCATTTCCAAAAGTCCAATTAGGAAACTTGTCTATAAAATCCTTATAGGTTTAGGTGTTCTCTTTTTCTTTGCTAGAAGGAAAAAAACTCACTGAGTTTCTTTTCTTTTTTATATTTTTGTGTGTTCTCTGCTAAAGGACTGCAAACAGCAGTGAGCCATGACAGGACAGGGCAGTGCAGCACCTCACTGCAGAGTGTGCTGGCAGAGACAGGAACGGGGAGGTGCAACCTTGGGACAGTCCATGGGACAACATCCTTCAGTTTCCCCTTTCCAAATCCTGTATTTCCCTCAGAAAACGCTGATATTTCATTTATTGTATGTCTTTTGCAACATCCAGACCTTTGTTTTGTATTTCAGAACAACGGCTGGATGTAGGATGCTATTTCACAACATAAAATTTCTCTGAGGGCTAAAGTCAGGACATTCTTCTGAAACTGAGGAGAACAGCACCCAACAACTTCAAGCAGGAATTCACCCCAACAGTTTGTGTGTTAGAGATATATCACCCAAAATGTCAGGTGTGATCCCTCACAGAAACACTTCTCTGTGTGTTGCCTACAGAAAGAAAATTAAACCCATCATTTCTCAGGCTGGGACACAGTTCTATTTGTCTGCACAAGCTCAGAAAACAACAAAAACCATAATGCTCTAGAGCCATCTTGAGTTCAGGATGAAAATTCTTCACTCAGAAAGCAAACTGAACAAGCTGCAGGGCTGAGGCTTTGTGTTGCAAGCTTTGGCAGGGAGCAGTGGGGTGGGATCCCAGGGAGGGGCAGCCTCACCACTTCAACCCCCCAGCAAGTGCTCCTCTGCTTGGCAGACACATCCTTCTGCCACAGCCCTCTGCAAAAAGGCAAACAGAGCTGCAGCTCCCTGATCCCTCCCCAAACCCCTCCTCCAGGGTCACGTACCATCCCAAAATCTGCTCTTCTCTCCTTGTAGAAACTGTGGCGGCTCCTCTGCGCCAACACCGAGGAAAAGTCTGTTCCCTCTGCTTTGTCTGAGCTCTGCTTGCTCCACTCTTTCCTGGAAGCCTGCAAAATACAGTTATGAATGTAATTAAATCTACATGCATATGCACATACAGATATATTTCTTATACACATATATATATATGTATGTATGTATGTATAAATAAAATGCCTTTTTGAAAAAAATCCCCAGGAAACTCAAAGCTGAAAACACAAAATGGAAAAACATGATAGCCGTGAACATCCTATGCTTTAATCACAGAATTATAGAACCATTAAGTTCTTTTCCAACCAAATCCAACCTCTGGATTTTATTCACATGTCACTGTGTGAAGAGAATCTCTTGCCTCTCACAAAAGTCAGGACAGCAGTGGAGTTCACAGACAAATGAAGGCCATTCACTCAGTGAAAAGAAAAATAAATTTTGCTTCCTTCAGAAAAAGACAAAAAACAAAGAGAGGTCCAAAAAGATCACTGCCAACAACTTGTAAAATAAACTCCAATTAGTTCATTTCAACTAAATATAAAATTGCAGAGTTAACAATTTAACCTCACAGGTTCACAGCATTAAAAAAATAATAAGCACACTTTTTAAAGCTTTTTCAAGCTCTCCATAGAAACATCAATAAGTATTTCTAGACCTGAAGCAAAAATCAGGTCATCTAGTACAATAGATTTTGCTCAAGAAAAGAGAACCCAAAAGGAAACGAACTCCAGTGAAAAATATGGATCTGCTGCCTCACTGCAGAGTGCTGAAAAGTGGTACAAGGACACAATAAAACCTTTAATAAAGAAAAGTTCAGTTTCAGTTACATGACACACTTGGATACCATTTGGAAATACCTTTTTATCCTCATGGAAGAATGGTTCTGACTGAGCTATCTTGTGCTTCCATGCATTATCCACACTTTCCAAGGGGAAGCTTGGCCTGGATCGATGCAGCTCCTTCCTTGCCCTCACCTCCTGCATGAGAGGCAGGCTGTCCCTTCCCTGGCGGCATTTTTCCGAGTAGGATCGTCTGAGATCCGCCGGTGCAGTCCCAAACCCAGACATGTAGCTCTTCCAATCCGTTTTACTTTTGAAAGAGTCGCCCTCATACATCTTATTTGTGCTGTCTTTGCTTCTCAGTGTAGAGCTCCTCACTATGTTTTTGCTCCAATCACCCTCTGGAGACGCTTCCAAGAACTGTTCTCTTGTCACCAACCTCTTCTGCAGGAAACCATCATCTGCCTTTAGGGACAACTTGGAGGCCAGATTGACTTCCAGCCTCTGCTCTGTACTCACTGCATTTACGGGCTGTACCTTATCAATTACAAATTTTGCACCCTGATTTCTGGAAGTCAAGTTCTCTTCCTCATCCTCATCAACAATGAAAGTTTTCTTCCTAGCAAATTCCACGGGTGAATTTACAAACTTCTCTGGAAAAATGCTGCTGGGGTTTCCCCAGTAAGGAGGGCTGACCTTTCTGTCTTTGGACTTCTGCTTATCGAATTCAGGGCTCCGTAATTCCAGTTTCTCTTTGCTCTTTTCATGTAGGATTAGTTTCTCTGGCCTGTGCTGCTCTTCTGCACGTTCACCTGGTTTGTTATTAACAGAATAATGGTCTGATCCACTCTTCCACTCGTTCCAGCTATAGGTAAGAGTCATCCTATCCGACACATTTCTTTTGTTCTTTGATTTCTCCCTACTCAATGAGCCAAGATCTTCAGAGAGCTTGTCTTGAACTTTACAGGCCTTTGCTGACTCTTCTTTATATTCTGCCATAAGTGCATCAATATCAAGAATTTGGGATCTGTACCCATCCTCAGCCTTCCTTCCAAGCAAATCAGAATGATTGTCACTCCTTTTCTGGGGGCCCAGGTCAGTGTCCTTACGCACCGGCGCGGAGCGCGGCGGGGACCGGGCTTCATGGAAAGAGGAGACTTTCCTTCTGCCACTCTTGAGATCACTTGGAGCTGTATTTTCCAGACCCTGTTTTAACAGAAAAGCATCAACATCTATAATTTTCTCTTTAGAATGATCCAGACCTTTATCGTGATGCTGTTGGTTATCTTTCCTAGACACATGAAAATTACCAAATGCAACGTTTTTGGAGAAAACGGCATCTTTTTCATCTTCTTTCACCCAATCCTTGCTGATATGCACTTCCCGGGAGTCTTCTCTACAAGTTGAACTCGTCACATTTTTATTCGGTTGCTGCAATAAAGGTTTGGACCTTCCAGGAAAAACAGGGTCCAGATTAATTGCTGCTCCCTCACTTGAACCAGAAACCGTATTAATTTCACTTGCACTGGGAGCACCAACAAAGCTTTTCTCTTTTTTGATACCAGGCATCTGATAAGTCACTGCAAAATAAGTTGCCTTTGGCTCAAAGACAGAACTCTGATGTTTCATGTAATCATCAGGACTGCCAAGAACAGCTTGGTTTGCCTCACTCCCTTCCATGCCTTCTTTGATTTTTTTGCTTCTCTTTTTAAATGAAGTTTCAGCCAATTGCAATGAATCTGTCCGGCTCAGCCTCTTGATATTTTCGGGAGTGAGCCACACAACTTCTTCCACCTTGAGTGACTCCTGAGGCAAAGTCCTCCTCCTCCACCTTTCAGAAACCTTCAATTCAGAAACGCTGCTTTTGCTTCTCCTGACTTTCTCTTCTGGATCTGCTCCTCGGAGTTTTTCGCTGTTTTCAGGAGCTTTACAAGCCAGGCTGAAGTCTTGCTCTTTGAAATTTAAGTCCAGACTTTTCCTCAACCCAAAGGCCCCAGATTCCTCTTTAGTAACGTTCAGTCCTTTTGTATCAGCCTGGTGATTACTGGAAGATTTAAAAAATTGCCCACTTGCAAGCACTGAAGCCTGAGCCCCGTGTTTATTGACACTTGTAGAAATCACTTCACGATCCAAAGTGGTTCGGAATTCGTGGATGTCTGTCCCACCTGCTCTGAAACTCCTTTTCTCAGAAGAGCATTTCACAACATTAATCCTCTCTGATTTATCTACGGAAGAGACTTCGCTCTTATCACCTTTAATTTCAGCATGTAGCTTGTTGACTTTTTCACTCATTCCCAAACCTTTACTTTTGTTTGTGGAATAAGGTATTTTCTCAGCTATGAACAGTGGCTCAGGATCAGTTTTATCAGAGTCTCTTTTCTGTTCAGGTAAAGTGCATTCACTGGAGAGAAAATCAGTAGGTTCTCTCAACACAGCCTTGCTTGTGAGAACTTTTGCCTCTCTGGCTTCTGAAGTAACATTATCTTCTTTCAAGTAAAGAGTGTGACTACTTGCCCTAACTGACTGCCCTGTGGGTACAGCGTCCTCATCAGTTTTATTCTCTTTCACAGATGATTTTCTAGTTCTGAGTGTCATGGCCTTTTTCTCAGGAGCCATTGTGATGGCTTCACTAAGAGCCCTTTCACCACATGTCTGAAAGATTTCATACCTGGGCTCTATTCTTTGGTAAATTTGAGAATCTTCTGCATTTTTGGGAGCGGTTTTTTCACTTTTCTCAACCAAAGATTTTTCTAAGACAATTCCCGGACTCATTTTCTTGTCCTCACTCGAACAAACTGGTTTTGGACTTTTCTCTACATGTGCTGGATGTTTGGGTGGATCAGGTTGCTTGTGATGTTCCTTTGCAGTAGTGGTTTCTTCTCCTTCTCCCATCCACGAGCGTCTGCTGTGCTCTGAAACCCCCAGCTCCTGCTTTGCCTCAGGCTCCTGGTTCCTTTTTGGTGCAGGATCAGCCCCAGAATGCTCAGCAACAACGTTGTGCTTCTGGACATTGTGCTCAAACAGGGTGGCCCGGACAGTTTTAATGAAGGGCTTCTCCAGAAGTGCTGGGTTTAATTTCTTTTCGAAATTGCTTGTGAACGAGACAGAACTCTCACTCTGCTGTGAGAAATGCTGACCATCTCCCAGGAAGCTTCCTTTCCTCTCCAGCTGATCAGGTTTATTGGTTATCTTTAAAACCTGCCGGGATTTCCAAGGCTTCCCAGGAGCAAACGCCTCGGTGAAATCTGTGCCATGGGCGAGCTTCAGCTCCTTACTCTGGAACAACAAAATCCAACAGTTAACTGAGTTTATTTAAGAGATGTGTAATAAAGTTTATTTTAAAACTTATTTGCACCTACTTTGTGCAACAGAGTCTGTACAAGTCAAACACATCCACGTTCCCTGAACACAAACTCCACTGAGACCAAGGTAACCTAAGGCAATGTGTAGCTGCAGCTCCTGAATCCTGATTTTAACAGAATTCTCTCACTAATAATCAGTTACAAGGTCAGAAACTGCAAGGAACATGAAGATCTAAATAAATATCACAGCTGGAGCTGCTCAGCTATGAGAAATGTTAAGCTGAGCCAAACTAAAGAGGAAAGACGGAAATTAATATTTATTACCAATGCTTCACTATTACTTACTCACAGGAAATACAAGCAGCATCCTAAAAGACGGTATTTTTAATAGCACTCTCTGAAAAAGCACAGCATGCAAATAATAAAGGGAATCAAAGAATACTAGAGGTCTTACAAGAGTTCCATCTTTTATTCAAGTTTTAAAATTTCAAACTCAAAGTTGACTTAAGATTGTCTTAAAAAAAAGCTAAAGAACATCAGGAAATTAACACTGAAGGCATTTATAAATAATATTTTTAAGTCTGAGCTATATTCTTCTAGGAATTTCTTTAACCCTACTTTATTGTCAGATTCTGAAAACAGCATTCCATTACTGAAAGATTTTGTTTTTAAAACTAATTGCTCTTCTTGAAGATAACACCAAACTACAGAAACTTTGCACCTGTAGCTTTTCCTTACCACATATTCCTATCTTGGACAGGAAAAAAGCCACGACAACTCACTACAAACACCCTTAAACTACATTAAATCTCCTCTACCAAGAACTGTCACCAGAGAAGTTCTGTTTTGCAACACTGAGGTGTTGCTTAGAAACAGAGAGAGCCTAAAGCTTCCACAGCAAATCCCCATTTTCCCTGGAACACTTTGTTGTCTAAATTGCTCAGGTAAATGTTGTTGAGACTGACAAAGGTCCAGGCTGTGATTTATCAGGAGCTGGGACTTGGATGCAGGAAAGCACAATCCTAATGCTCTGCTTGGAGAAAATAAAGAAAATTTGCTGCATGACCCCACCACAGCCACAGCCAATTCACTGTGGGGTTTCATGCATTAGAAACCCCTTAAAAACAGTACACAAAATATTTTTCCCCTCTCTACCTCTCCTACACTGAACAGTGTGCACGACAAGCTTGACAAACTCAGCAGACACAACACTCCTGCACTTTTACCTGCAAGTCCTAAAGATGGACTCACACCAGTAAATCCACTGGGATTGTGTCAGCCCTAATACTCTCCATACCCATTTAAAAGTCACTGATTGATAAAGCCACACACAACAGAACCCTCTCCTTGCAGAGCCAGCTGGAGCCCACCAGCTGCTGCCAGTTCCTTACTTTTGGATTTTCCTGCAGGTCGTGGATCGAGTCAGCTCCAGCTTCACCAGGTTTCTCAGGCTTTGCTTCACTCCCTGACGTTGGACTCGTAAACCTAAAACAAAGGATTGGTGGTGTTATTTCTTCAGTCCAGTTGATCAGTGAGCAGGGTCACTTCCTACCAAAGCAGACTGGCAGGAATTATCCATCAAATTACATTTCCTAAAGGAGAAACATCACTATTTCATAGTAAATGGCTGTATTTGCTGGTTAAATTGTATCTAGACCAAAGGAATTTCCCAAAAAATTGGTAGTCATGCAGCTTATTTGATAATAGAGGATTTAGAGACATATAACAAGTTGTAATATCTCTTGTTGACAGTTGCACTTACATGCAAAGGTCACAATTCTGACAGCTTTATTATTTTTTTTTAGCTGTTGTCAGAATATATTTAATTTTCTCTTTTTTAGATTAAAAAAAGCAGGAAAGGAGCTCAAGAATAATAGCATAAAAAAATCCACATTTAGTGGAAGCAAAATCATTTTCACTGGACTGTGAGAGGAAGTTTTACTGAACAACATGAAGGCAAGAGGATTAAACAGAATTTCTCTGTAACCTACATCTTGGTTAAGTCTGCAGAGAGCGGCCGTGACTGCAGTGACCGGCGCAGATTTCCTGCCTTAACGTCAGGATTTTCTGTTGTCAGCTCCTTGATCCTCTGCTGGATGGTCACACACCTGTTTTCCTTCTCAGCAGCTGCTGGGAGAAGCTCTGTATCCACTGTGGCACCGGGGTTTTCCGAGGTAAACAAACTAATGTGTTTTTTAACACTACCTCTTAAGATATTATTCTCTTTTTCCGAGGAAGCTGCAGGACTTTCACAGCCCAGGAACGTGTATGTCTCCTTCTGATCTGGTCTTTTCCCTCCCTTATTAGTTCTGCTTTCACTGGTTGTTTCAGGGCTTCTTTCAGGACCATGCAAGTTAATAATTATTTCTGGTTTTGTCTCAATTTGTTCACTTTTAGATTTAAGTTTTGTTTCCCACGTGTATTTCCCATTATTTAGGATGCCAATATCCTGACTACTGCATTTCAGATTTGTTTTAGAAGAACTGCCTTTATTCAATTCAGTTTCTTCATGTTTTGGCCCCATTTCAGACTGATCGTGACTACCCACATCAGTAAAAGCAATTATGGATACATTCTCCTTGCTTTCGTGGGATGAACCAGCCTTCTTGCAAGAAGAAAGATCTTTATGTTCAAACTTAGCTGTCAGGTCCATGGACAAAGGCCTTGGTTTTCTAACCCCGGATTTCTCCATGGGAGATTTTTCCTCAGCAGCTTCCACAGCGTGATGCTTTTGATCTCGTAACGATTCCAGAAAAATAGCAGACACTGGTCTGTGTTTTGCCCTGTGCTGGACATCAACAGAGAAATCAACTTTATTGTTGAGATTATTTGCATCATCATTGCTCTTCTCCCCTGGATGAACTTCACGAGCATCTTTCTTCTCACCGGTTTTGAGGGAGTTCCAGGAGACTGGTCTGAGACTGGAGCAGAACGACATCTGCCTATGGACAGACCCCTCAGGATTCCTGGGTGTCTCTGCTGGTTTCACAGAGCCCTGGAGGTCCTTGGTTTGCAGAGCAGCAAATCCCCTGCGCTCCTGAGCCCTTTTCTCCTGGGCCAGGCTGACCTTGGCCTGCTCGGGGCCCGCTGGCTCGAACAGAATGACTGTGTTGGCACTGGGCCCCGTGTAGAAAGTCACATTTGTCACCATGTCGCTGTCAGCCTGATTTTCAGTGTCAATGGCTTTCTGATCCACTAAGGGAGGGACATTCCCACTCAATACCTTCCCAGAGGGCGTCTCCTCAGTGGCCTTTCTCACCATGCTGCTGGATCTGAACGCTGGGACGGGCGGTTTGACGTTTGCAAAAGTATCCGAGGATTTCTCTTTACAAAAAGGCTTTGGGAAAAGTCTCGGCCTCGATCCCGCCGAGGGCATCGTTGCAGATCTCAAGGAATTCCCAAATTTCTTGTTCTCTTCGAGAGTCAGTGATGCTGAGGCCTCCTTTGCCTTGTTGCTGGCATCTGAAAGCACACTGACATAAACACGCTGCGCCTTCTCCTCAGCCCTGAGCTCAGCTAGGTCAGGGACTGCCGTCAAAGACGCCAAAGTAGAATTTATTTCTACTCTTGTTGCCATAGTTGGAATTACACATTCAACAGAACCGAAAAACTCCAGCAAGGAAAAAGAATCTGCAAAAAAAAAAAAGAAGAGAGAAAAATGCAAGTATTGATGTAGAGTCAGCATGAACATCAAATAACATCATTCTCACATAAATTCACAAGGAAGCAAACTCAGATTAAGGTGCCTTTCAGATATGCTGATACCAGAGTGTGTCTCACTGAAAGACATAGTGTTCCTTCTCTAAAATACAGCAAGAAACACCATTATTTACTGACTTGGCCCAACAACCAAATACAATGGAAATAAACATATCCTACAAATTTCCACGCTCCCACTTACCATAATTTGCTGCTGCAACCTCTCCATAGGGCCTGAATCCTTTCTCATAGCGACAACAAGAGCTTGGTCACCAAGGGCACATTAAGGACAGAGATTGTGATCACTGCAGAGAGACTGTCCAGACCTCACCTGCAAATAAACAAAATATTCAGACTCAGGTGTGGCACATACCCAAACCTACACAGGCAATGCCCTGTGAGACAAAAATCCAGAGAGTTCTAAGGAAAAAACTGGTTCCCAAGCATAAAGTCACCTCATGAAACTGTAAAAAGAAGAATAATGTTTATTCTTCAAACGGCCATTAAATAATCAACAAGAAATTACCACTTAAAGGTGTAACTGAAAGGTGAAAGGGGAATAACTTGGACTGCACGACAGACACACCAAATCTGAACAGTTAAAACCACATTTAGGTAAGACTGTTTGCATATTCAAGTGCTGTCAATCACTGGTTAAACACAGAGCTCTGCATTACTGTAATCTCAATTACTGTAATTTACTTTCTATTGTAAAGCTCTTTTCTGGGGCAGCAGTCTGTGAAGTGCTACCTGAGCAGCTGACCTGCAAACGGCTGATTTTCCATCAAAATGGGACTTTTACCATGACAAAGCAGTTTTCCCACTATCTCGCCAGCAAAGGCAGGAGAAGAGCTTTGGCTTTAATTATATTCTTACTGCAGAGAAGTGGGAAAACCAGCAGTAATTAGAATTTCAGCTACAAGAAGTAACCTGAATTTTTTTCCTAACAGAAGTATATTTAAACTCGTAGCAGATGCAGGCAGCTATGTAAGGTTACATTATTTTTTTCCTTCAAAAGCTGTCATACTCTTCATTTTTAGAAAACTCACACTGTACTTCATAGCCAGGGGCCCAAATTTTTGCTGCCACCCTCTTGTGTCTTTTGGGCAGCCTTTGAAGGGGCAGTCTTGGACTCCTCTCACTGGACCTATTTTGGTGCGAATTTACCATACAAATAAACTTATTTGTAGATCGTGTGGAATATGGAGCTTCCTGCTTGTGATTATTAAAAAACCCCAACCAGGATCTTGCCTTCCTGAGTCTGCAGTCTGAAGAAGTGGTTATTTCACCTTCAGCTTCCCTTGACCAGACTTAGCCCACACTGGCACCGAAATTGCAGGGATTTATTTTTGTCCCTGCTTGTGCTCCCTCTCTCAGGCAGGAGAATGAACTCCACTCACCTTGTCCGTTCCCTTTCATCTTCCAATCCACTTGGAGTTCTGTCTCAAACACTTATCCCTGATGCCATTCCCCCCCTCCCAAGTCCATGACCTCCTCTCTCCGAAATAGCCACTGACCCAATCAGCTTATCCACATCAATCTGTCCCTTCCACCATCTCACAGATCTCCATGAAATCTTCCTCCCTCTCCTACTCCTTTTTCTAAGAAACGCCATCAAAATCCGATTAAAATGCTCTCACATTCCAAGGATGCAAAGGTTTGGGAGGTGCTCTAAAAGGAAACTTGCTGGAATGAGGTTGATGCTCACAGGCAACATTGCAAAGGGAAAATTCAGCTGTGAAAACAGCATCTGTCTTGCAGCAGCTGAGAATAAACTCTCTCCTACCATTCTGTAGTCCTTGTTTCTCTGGAAAAGAAGAAGGGGGTACAGAGCTTCTTAGATGGACTAAAACTTGATCCTCAATGGAACGCGGGGCAGTGAATTTACAATGCAGGACCTAATCCCTGGTAACAGAGTACAACTCACTTCTCCAGCCAACATTCCTAACACAAAATTTACCCCTTCCTCAGTTTCATTACGCTCCAGCTTTACAAGGCCCCATTTTCCCCTACATAATCTACCCAAGTCAGTTTTCATGTTTTAAATTCAGATACCCTACAACAGATACGTGGCCCCAAACAGACAAGTATTTGAAAAAGAACAAAATATTTAGGGGAAAAAAAATAATCACCCAACTTTAAAAATGATAAAGCTCCTTGATACAAGTACACTTGATAAAGAGGAATCATGTTATCAACGCCAAGTGTAACATACACTAGACACTGTGTCTCAAGTTTTGAAACACATTATCTTGGTTTAGATAAACGTGTTTCTTTCTTAATAAAATATCTCTAGTCCAGTTGGCAACGTACAAAATTTTGGGGAATTTATAAAGATCAACTGTAAATTAAACTGCAGGAGGATTTCAGATGCTATTAATATTTAGTAATACTACTGTAATCGTACTACTACAGTTGTAAATCCCTCACCATCAGCTACATCGTGTTACTCCCTCCCTGACCTACTCTGCCCAGGGACAGTCAGCTGAGCTGCCCATGTTGCCCCTGCATGTCTCCATCCTGTGTGACAGAGCCCTCAAACCACTTTGTCCCCAGTTCTGGGCACCTTGTCCCCAGTTCTGAGCACTCTGTCCCCAGTTCTGGGCACAGTTTCTCTCCGTGCCCCCCAAGCAGTGCCCACGCTCCCCTCAGCTGTGGCGGGCGCATTCTGCACACAAACGAAATTATAAATGGCACTGAAGTGTCTCTTGAAATCCCTCCTGCTTTTATCAGAAAGGCTGGCACACGAAGGCCTGGCTCTTCCCTGCTGCTCCTCCTCCTCAGCTTCCAAACACCTGCGACTGGGATTTTTCCTGGGCCAAGCTGAGCCACCACGGGATTTCACAGAGATGCACGCGCAAACACAGCTCCAGGCCCCTTCAAATCTTAATGCCCTCAGGCGTTTCTTGCATTTTTAATTAAAGATCTATCATTACAAAGATTGTTAACATTGCTCGTAAGAAATCAAAATGGATTATTCACTTCACTGGGTTATTTTTGCAGAAAATCATTCGGGAAGGGCTTCACCCCAAACACACCCTCGCTTTGGCACTTGCCCACCCATCACACACACAACTATTATTTACATCACTGCTAATTCCTTTAAGCCTATTAAGGCAACAGCAACAGCCTGCAGATAATTTTTCCACCATGAATCACGTGACTATTGCCAACTTCCCTGCTCAGAAACAAGAATGTTTCAAATGACACAAAGCAAAATCATCTATAATCTGGCCCTGAACCTCGCAGCAGATAAACAAGTCCATCTGTCTTCTCTAAGGGTGGAAAGCATAAAAATTCCACAAAGAAAATCTCTCTGCTATTAAAAACCCAAACAAAAAAAACAAAAACAAAAACCAAAACTAAACATGTTTATGACATGGAAATCAAGGAGAAAGCTTTGCTCCAGCACCGAATACCCACTAAAAATACTCCATAGAAAATCACCAAATAATCGTGAAGTTTTTCTTTTTTACATACAACTTTATTTGCAAATCTGCTTCCAGTATAAAAAAATTACTCCCTTATTGTGTAAATACAGAAAGAAGTTTGTATAACTACATAAATCAGCAGCTCCTGACAACACGGCTTTGTCCATGACTGTGGTTGGAAGGTTGGGACTGGACGATCTCTACGGACTCTTCCAACCCAAACCAGCCTGGGATTCTATATACATCCCATATATATTCTATATATATATATTCATATATATGATTCGATACATTCCCGTGGCCTGCAGCTTTTCCCTGGCACAACAAGCCACAGGAGCTACTGGGAGCAGACGACCATAAACCAAGATTTATTTCATCCCTCCTAAAGAAGGTTGCCCCGCTGTCTTAAATGATTTAGTCTTTACAAACATTTTTCTTCTCTCCTTTCTCCTTCCTGTCCTCACTGACCGAACACTGGGGTCAGTCTGCAGCAATCCCTGTCCATTCTCCCAAGCAATCCTCCTTCTGCTGCTTCCTGCACTTGGAGAGGTGCTGATTGGATTAAATCAGAATTAACAGAGCAGATCCTATCACTTACTGTGCACGTACGAGTGTGAGTGCTGACAAGAACACGACTTACTACAGCACAACCAAAATAACACAAAGAAGGAAAAAAAACCCAAAACCACCTATTCTGAAACTTTCATAACCAAGAAGATCATGAAACTAATTCAGTAAAAAGCAGGCTTTTTCTATTTTTGGGTTTAAGCCTGATTCACGTTATTATTCACTGCAATGGGATCCATCAGTTGTACTTAAGAGGACATTCAGGGTCTCTTAAAGGGAAAGATTAACAAAAATACTGCCATAATGGCTCTGATTTTTAATTTCCCAGGACAAGTTTATTTACAAAGTAAAATCAGCTAATAAAATGCATTTAAATTATCTTCTCCCAGATTCACAGTGAGAAACTCAGTTCTGCTTCTCAATAATGAAAACTAAAAGGTTGAGAATTAAAACTACATATTCCAAATCTCACAAGCCAGATAGAACTGTGAAGTTCCACAGATCATCAATATTAAAATTGCAAAATATTGCAAAATTCAAAATATCCTTTCTCCATTTCCCATGTCCAAGTCTCTTGGAAACCTCTAGGCCTTTTCTTTCACAAAAAGAACTAAGTGCTGTTCTTTTGGACATGACAGTCCAGTCCCATACCAAGGATGAAAGACTTCGCTCTGACATTTCCTCCCACTGCAGAAAAGATTAGGATTTCGTTAAATAAAGTGTCCATCCTATAAATAGCAGCATTTACAAGCACTTGTAAATCTCTAATTGCTCCTGCCAGTACAATTGCATAACGATCATCACCTGCCAGAGCCTCACCCCCATGCAGCTGCACTAAAGAACTGCAATATTTCCAACCACCCTTTCCATCAATGCTGCCATCTCAGTACCACAGTTGAGAACTTTACACCTTGTATTTTGATCTCCACGCTGCAAAGATTGGGCAGTTAAAATGGTAACAAATTACAGAGCAGCAGCTTCAGTAATTCAAATTGGCCCCACAGAGGCCTTAACATTTATTTATTGAAGTGAAAATTTGATGTTAAATACACTGGCTGTCCATGTAATGGTGAATGGTGAAAAATGTGAATTTAAGATCACATTCCTGATGTAGCAGGACAATCAGCTAAGACAGGGATTCAGGAAAACACCATGAGGGTGGTGAGGCCCTGGCACAGGGTGCCCAGAGAAGCTGGGGCTGCCCCATCCCTGGAAGTGTCCCCAGCCAGGTTGGACAGGGTTTGGAGCAACCTGGGATAGTGGAAGGTGTCCCTGCCCACGGCACTGGATGAGCTTTAAGGTCCCTCCCAACACAAACCAGTCTGGGGTTCTGTGATTAATTTATGGTAGAATAGGATTCAACAGCAAAATACTGTGTGTAACCAGGGCAGAATGCATCGTGATGGCTGTAGGGCACAGGGAGTCATCCTCCAAATTTCCTTGAATTTATGAGACAGAGATGCGTCTGGAGAAAATGATTTGGGAAAAAAATTACATGTAATAATCTGCTTCCACAGCTGTCAGTCCTTGCTATTTTCATAACAATGTCTGTTTGTCACATATAAAACGTAACCCAACAGGATTGATGTACAAAAGGGGCAGATTGCTCCAGTTATTTCTAGAAAACAGTTCCAGAATATCAACCTTTAGAAAGGTCCATTTTGCAACCAGAGATTTATTACCAATTACCCATTTTTTGGGTATTCAGCTCTAAAAATTTCTGCACTGGGTTTTGGGGGCAATGACCACTGTTCTGCAAAAAATTCAGGCCAACTCCTCCTCTGTCAAGATCAACTTTGTCCAAGCCAGCTCTTGGTTGGGGATTTTCCTCTTTGTGCATCATGTTCTACTCAAGAGATCCCTCAAGAGCACAGGGACTGACAGAGCACACTCGGCATTTCCTCTGACCTGCACAACTGCCTCATTACACCCCAATCTTCCACAATTTCCTTCTCCCCAACCCTCTCATTGACAGTTTCAGAGGAAACTCTCTTCCCTTCCCAGTTTCACAGAAGGCCTAATTTGTTTTGAAAGTCTCATCAGTCTCAGGTAGAAAAAACCCCAACCAAGAGAAAATTACATTAAATATTGGTGAATCACCATTTTTTGGTACCAGAAGCTGCATATCCTCACCCTCCTGTGTGAATCATCTTTTACTTCCAGCATTCCACATGAGGGATTCCACCCAGCTCATTAGTGGGTGGGTATTTTCAGAAAGTCCAATGCTTTTGGCAGTTGAAATAGGGAATAAAAGCAAAATCCTGACTTCTGCCAGCTGAGGATGACATTCTGCAGAACAACATGAATTATGGGATAAGGCTGAAATGAGGCTAAAAGTGTGTTTGTGCAGAAGGTGGGAATTCCCAGCAGGCCTCAAAGTGCTGTTCTGTTTGCTTCTCTCATCAAACCTTTGCTTTTGTGGTCAGCTTCAACTCCTGCTAATGTTCTTTTAGGTTTCATCCTTGCAAACGCTTTTAAACCACAAACAAGACCTGCAAATAACCTCCCCATGCAGTTTTGCAGGAAAAAAAGACGTTCCAGAAACAACTGCACTGCGTGCCAGATGAAATATTAATGATCAGGTTTGGCTACAAGCAAGAAAAACTGACTATGGAACTGAAAAAAAGAAAAAGAAGCCAAATTAAGGCTCTTTCAGGAAGATATTTGGTTGTTTCTGGGAGGACTTTATTCTATCTGCAGCTCCCAAAGGTCAATGGGGTCATGTCCTGGACACAGCAGAGGGTGGGTACTTGAATTTGCCACTTGGCAAATTTCTCCTCAAACCTTTTCAGAATCATCATGAAACTTCCTGCTGGTTAATTTTAACATGGTCTTCTTGTTGAAGGAAGCTTAACTTCACTTCTAACTGTATTTAAAATAAATTTTGGTTAGAGTTAAGTTTTTCTGCACAGATTCTGAAGGAATGGGTTAAATCCCTGACTGTGTCTTTTTCATAGCTTATGCTACACATCATGAATATGATGCAATTAATCAAAAGCTAATTTATTTATATGTCCTTTGAGAGTATGATCTCCATGACCTTGCTTTAAAAAGGTGAAATTTGGCTCATTATTGTTTCAGAAATACATCAAGCAGCTACTGATCCCTCTGACCCCAAGCAGGCAGTACTTTCCAAAGCCCCCAGAACTGAGGCACGGCTGTGTTTCTCCAGAGGCTCTAGCTTTTGGGTGGGAATGCTCTCATTTGGCAGGCACACCATGGACACAGCTGAAGGAGTGTAAGGAGATGGATGAGCCAGCTGCAGCACAGACAGAAATATGGGACTGAAAAACAACTTTGGCATTCTTCCATTTGATACTCCCCTACACAATACCACGCTCCGTACCATGTTTCAGCAGTAAAAGGAGCTTAGGGACCACCCACACCTGGAAATATTTACTGTAACTGTGCATATTTCTCATCCTCTTGGCAGCAACAGAAGATGAAGGACAACTGCTTGATCTCAGAGCTGACAGGACATGGATATCACCACTGGATTTTGTTTTACTAGCTGCTTTTAGAGCCACCAGCTGCTGCAAATGCTTTAAAAGCAGCAACGATATAATTGGGACAGTTTCCTCCCAAAACAGTGGTGGAAACTACATGGACACGGACATTGGAACTCCACAAAGGTGCAGTTAAAACAGCCCTGCAGTACAGGGCTGGCAGCCAGGGTGGGGATACCAAAACTCATGTGAAGCACAGGAGGCGCAGCACCCGTGGGAGACGGGGCTCGGCTGACCTGATGAGGAATTCAAGTCAAAGGATCGAGTGAAGCAGATCCGTGGGCTTTGGTTTATTGAAAAAATCCACCTACTTGTTACAAAAATAGGCAAGTGCCTCCACAGCACTTTGAAGGCTTCAGAAATAAAGCTGACCCATGGCCCTGTGCCCCCAGGCAGGAATCCGGGGGACGGATCTTTTCACACAAACCCAGCCTCCGAAGGTCACTGTAACACAGAAATAGCATGAGGTGAGAAGACATTTCCTGCTTGCCTTCATGCACAGCAGGTGCTTTTGTGTCAGAAGGACAAAGCTCCTAATCCTCTGATCTGCCTCCTCAAATTCTAACAGGATTTCCAACGCTGGAAAACGCATTTGTGGCCTGGCACAGTAAACCACCTTCAGAAAGTACAAGCAGCTTGAGCTGTTCTGTGATTGACGTGGGGTCACCAGGACGAATTTATAAATGCTGAGCCTTTATACATTCATCTGAGTGCTGAAAAATTAATTAAGGTATTGCCATATGGAGAGAAAAAAAAGTGGTTTCATCCAGACTTTCAGAAAACTTGAGGCTATTGGCCTTGGAGCACGACCTTGAACACACTGAGAGATCACTTCAACAGTTTAACCATCTGGAGAAAACCAGAACCCATAAAACTGGAGGACAAAGGAAACAGAGTGATGGGATAGAAGACCAAAATCATGAGATTAAAAATTATATATGTGATATATATAGCTATGGTGACTAATGTGTATTCAAGGGCTAAGAATTAACATTCCCTTGCTTCTGCAAGAACAAGAAAGCAGGTTTACAGTGCATTATTTTTATACCTGTACTTGTCCTGACAGACACCTTCGGAAGCTGCACAGTCGCCAGCAAAGACTCTCATTCACAAAGAACACGTGGCAGCTACTGATAAAACACTCAGAGCAGAGATGCTGCAATAGATTACGCTGCTCCTAAGCTTTCACCTGGACAAAAAGAAATCACAGGATCACAGACTGGCTCAGGCTGGAAGGGACCACAGAGGGTCACCTGCTCCCATCTTCCTGCTCAAGCAGGGTCATCCCAGAGCACATGGCACGGTTCTGGAATAACTCCAGTGAGGGAGGCTCCACAACCTCTCTGGGCGATCTGGGGAAAATTGTCACTGCACATTCTTGATATGAGTATTTATGTACTGCTTCAGCTCTCACAGTGCTGCCTTCTGATGTCTTCTCTGATGACGGATTTTCCACTTGTGATCTTAAAAAATCATATGCAAAAAGCTCTGTGTTCAACAGCTTTTGATTTGGCTGCTAATGACACATTTTCTGTCAAAACAGACAGCCAATACTGTGTCGCAGCAATTTCTCCATTCAGTCCATCATCCCACCTTTCAGATATTTGATTAGTCAGAGCATAAGCACGTAGTCGAGCTCAGTCAACAAGCAAATACACTCGAGTCCGAAATACTTGTACCAGGCACTGCTCTAGAAACGAACTGCAGCTTCATGGCAGAAAGACACTGATAACCACGGCGTTGGACCAGGTGGTTCCCAGGAACAGATTATTCTGTTCCATGAACAAATGAACAATTTCAAAGCCTGCTCCTCTGAATCGTAGCAACCTCTGCCCTGAAGATCAAGCCTGCAAAGCTGCAGCATGGCAGTACCGAGCTGGAGATAAGGATATCTCCCTGGTACTGCTGCAAGAGACAAGCACTGTGACAAAAGACTGGCAGAGCTGGCATTAATAAACAACACAACTCTGTCTCCCAGGCAGCACCTCCAGCCCCAGATCTACAGCAGCAATTCAAGCGCTTCACAGAAAAGATGACCCAACTTTGAACAAGAAAATTATTAACAGCATTAAACTGGATTCATTTTACTCCAGTTATGCCTTTCAGGATACTGAGCGAGCCATTAAAATCAGTCAGATCAAATGGGCATAACCCTCAGATTTACAATTTCCACTCCCATCTCATAAATAGTGAAAAAAGCATTGGACTAAGGAGAGATGAGTGGATCTGTTCTGAGTCAAATAAAATACTGTTATAAAAGCCAAATACTTGGTGGTATTTATCCTTCCCTGGGCCAAGATCCCTTATGTCACCCTCCGTTCTGCAACCCACTGACATACTGAGACATGAATCTCTTTGCCTCTCAGGTTGTACCCAATGTTCCGAGAGCTCTTTGATCTCTTCCTTGTGTACTGAACCCAGCATTAACTCGAGTAGGATATGGTGCTGCAGCAGGGTGCTGCCTCCTGCCAGGCATCAATAAACTGCCCTGAGCTGCACACCCAGAAAAAACCTGCTCTGTCAACAACGCCTGACGTTGTGCCAGAGGAGCCACTGCTGCTGCCTTGATGATAAGGCTCCTCTTTTTCCTTCAGTGGGCACATCTGGCTTTTCACATATGCAGGAAATCGGTTTTTCCCCCACTTTAATCCAAATGCCCACCTCAGAACCACTGGCTGGGTATTGCCAGCTTGTACACGTGTTCCTTTGGTTGCCTGTGAGTAGGTCATTGTTATCAGCAATCCACAAAGGAGCTTCCTCTTCCCCCAAAGCCCCACGAATGGAACAGAGCACAGAGGGTCGTGTGTGACTCTGAGGAGTCAGAGCAGTGACGCTGCATTTCTCCCCGGTTCTGAACAAAAGGATGTTTAAGCTAAGAACTCTGACAGGAACAAGCCTGCACAAGCATTGTACACTACCTTGTTCTTCAGAAACACAACATTATTCAGCAAAATCAAGGCCTGTAATGAATTATTGATAACACACACACTATCTAGAAGCTTTATGAGTACTAAACAATCCCCTCCACCTCCCTACACGCTTGAGAAACCACAGAAAGGGAAAAAATGCCTATTAATTGAAAGACAACAGTTCAGGCACTAAAAACATTAACATATTTATTGAGGGGGGTGAAAGAAAAAGAAATAGCTGAAGTAGGAAAAACCAGCTCTGAAATCCAGACGGTGGCACTGGGAACCTGGGAGTGCCTGGATGCGCATGAACACTCGTGGGGAACATCCCCACATCCAGCACAGGGAGGCCCAGGGAACCCCAGGGGCTGCTCAAACCACACTCACAGCTTTGGCACAGAAGGGCATTTTTAACCACAAGTGAACCCTGGGGGCTTTTTCACCTTGTGGGAAGTTTTAAGCACAGAGACCAGAGAGGCACTTAAACACATCAAAATGAAGACAGAAGAGTAACATGAAAGCACTTGAAACTCACGGTCCAATGTAGAGATCACCTACATTTTAAGGCAGGGTAATAATGAATAGCTGACACAGGCATATTTTGCAGCTCACAAAAATTAGGAGGAATGAAAGATCACAGGTTTGTCCTCACCAGTTCATCCAGACCTGAGCGCCTCAGCACGAGCACTCACTTGCCCACGAGCAGCCAGACCAAGAAGCTTCCCTCAAATCACCCCCACCCAGCCACACTCACACCACAATTACAGCAGCCCTGGCATCTGATCCCAGTTTCTCAGGGTATATCCAAGGAAGGGATTTAGTAACCTGAGAATGATCTCATAGTGAATTTAGAAACACGTTTCTGGAGTTATTACAAAGAAGGATCCTTCGACTGAAATCTGACTCAAAAGAAAAGCAGGCTACACCGAGTTCTCCCAGCTCCCCACCTCATGCCTGTCCCCACAAAGCCACACAGTGAAGCACGACCATGATCCCACTATGATCACTGTTAACACCACTGGATGCCTCTGGAAGGCACGAGACATTCACCAGCCTCAAGAGGCACAGCAAGTCCTGCAGCTACTGAGCAATCTGCTGAGCCAACTCCTTCACTGGCCTTTTTGTTACAAATCTGCAAGTTCAAAGGGTGGCATAAAAGCTGTCATAAAAACAGGTAAGTGGCACTGCATCCAGAATTTCTGCAGCCAGATCAGTTACAGAACAGGAGTAATGCCGATCTGACCAACTGAATGTGAAGTGGCAAAGTTGGAAAGGAAATTAAAGATCCACATATCCCAACATCTTTCAGGAGACAGCAGCTGGTGCAGGATGCTTCAGAAGTGACTTAGGCACAAAATCTAATTTCTTTTCATTTTCCAGTAATCTGTACCTTTGAGACTTGATGAGCCAACAGGAGATACCTGCTCAGTGAAGAAGATTGGGCAATTTTTTCATTTTGTTTCACCACATATGAATCAACCAGCAAACCACGGACAAAAGGTCCGTGTGAACTACTGGACACAAACTCTGCCCAGGAACTGCCCTGGTCAGCCTGATGAGTTCTACTCCCCAAAGTCATCAGGTTCAAGAGCCAAAGTGTTCAAAAATTAGGATGAACAAAAAGCAGACAGGATGGAAGAGCTCTGCCTGACCAAACCTGCCCAGTGCTCAGGCAGTGTGTGGCCTGTTTGCTCTGTAACAAAGTGATAAACGCCACAGATTCTGAAGTCTAATAAAAGCCAGACCAACCTACTACAAACACTGTCCTGCGCATTGGTTTAGAGCCAATATTGGTTAAACAGTTATAAACAACCTTCTGTTAATTATATATTTTAAAATATACACACTCAGGCCTTAACAAGTTTTTCACTCCAGCCTTCTGTCCAGATGTGAGCAGGAGCAGAGCCATTGGATCAGCCACGGGCATTGTTTGCAGACAAGTTGTGGTGCTGACTCTCTCTGTGAGCTCAGTTCAAGTCCAGCTTTCCAGGGTTATTAGACAGGACATGACAGACACGAGAGCACAACCATTTCTAGAGTCAAGGTGAACAAAAACAGCAAAAGCTTTAACCTTAAAGTTACTGTTTTCAGCATTTTTAAAGTGGGAAAATCTGGCATAAAAGCTGTTAAATTAAAAATAAAATAAATTCAATGGAAATGAAACAAGAATTCTGGGGACTATCTGAAAAATATACTAACCTGCTCCCTACAGAGCCAAGCTTGTGCAACACCATCTTAGCCAGCCATAAATCTACAGTACAAAAAACCTGGATTCCAAATTAACTGCTTTCTACATGGTGTGCAACAGTCCAATATCAACAAAGACAATGCTCTGTGTGATTGTTTCTTTACACGTATATCATGCACAGAGAGCACAAATAATCTCAGAAGATTCTACACTTGCTGGTGTGGAAGTAATACTAAAACACATTCCCAGTATTTAAGAGCAAGTAAGAGAGAAAAGGCTCGATGTTGTTTGTCAGAGGTGTCAGTACTGGGGCCTAAGTTACAAATGTGCTTCAATAAAGTGCCTTTGGGAGAGGAAAATATGTATTTCATCTTCAGGCTTCAGCCTCTCCATCATCTCCTTAGATTTCCTCCTCGTGCATGAGCACCAACATGACTGACACTATTGAAGCAAATGTTTCACGTGAAGAACAGATGCAGACTGAGATCTACAGACATTTCCTGCATGTGACAACACAGGACACAAGAAAACCTCTCCCTGTCCAAAATTAACCCTCTGTGCTCCGAGTGCAGGGAAAAGGCTCCCATGGAATCTGCAAGCACTGCAGAAGCAAAAGGAAGCACAATTCCAATACGTTTAACGACGGAATTAGCATAATGCTCACGAGGCAGAAAGCAGCCTCCCTGACCTTCTTGAAATGCTGACCTGTAACTATTGATGAGTGTTTCCGATGGGCGCTGTGATTCACCCAGTAGAGGAAGGAGTCAAGGAAACATCACTGCCCTGTCAAGTGAGAGCAGGTCAGACACGTGGAAACCTCTCCAGCAGCCTCGCACATCCACACAGGAACAGGACTAAAACTGTACTGAGGAGAGTAACAAAGACCCGAAGTTGTACTGGAAACTCTGCTGTAACCAGAGTGATTCATTTAATCTCCCCTTTGCAGGCTGCAGTGATTTAATTATTTTTTAAAATATTCATTTTGTGAAGAACATTAACTGAACATTATGATGACTTGTAAGAAATATGATACATAAATCCAGACGTTTTAGAAATACTTAATACCACTTGGATAAAAGAAGATATCTATTACAGAATCACAGAAGGGTTGGAAGGGACGTTAAAGCTCATCTCATTCCACTCCCTGCCATGGGCAGGGATACGTTCCACAAACCAGATTACTCCAAGCCCTGCCCAACCTGGCCTTGAACACTTCCAGGGATGGGGCAGCCACAGCTTCTCTTGGACATAACTGTTACTGCAGGCTCAAACATGCAAAAAACCCACACTGCATCATGTTTACAGCAGGAACAGGATGGTATTTAGATAACTCTGCAACCATCATGCTGCTGAAAACATTCTAATGGCAGATTACACTAATATTTGACATTCAATAGTGCCAATACAGTAAGACACTGTTTGACAACAATAACAACAGTGACATTTCTGTAAGGTCCCTCAGTTAGGGAGTGAGCCAGCCGTGCTGCTCAGCTTCAGCAGAAAGGCCTGTTGTGCTCGTTTGGGTCAATGAAGAATTCTCAGTGTTCTCATGAAATATCAAACAGTTACAGTGGCCAGAAATTCCAACTCTGTTTAAAACACATCCCAGCTTTGCTGGGCTCGTTATGGACGAGGCAGCTTTGTCCATCGAAAGCCTTGTATGGTTGAACATACTCCCAGCAGATAAACATCCCTCCTAAATGTTGGCAAAACTCCCTCCCTGCGAGGAGTCGCCGATGCTACGGCTGCACTGAGACAGCCAGGCCTAGCACAGGCTGAAGGTTGAGTTCATTAAAAGAGCAGAAAAAAGATAAAATCCCGCTCCTGTTTGTGCCTTTCAAAGTCTCACCAACACTGTAAAATAATGATCGTCCTCATTTTACGACAGCAGGAATAACCAGTTTCAGAACTTGACGTTTATTAACATCACTTGTTGAAAGGCACTGAAAGCACATATTTAACCAATACTGTGATTACAAAAACAGTCACTATGAAAATATAAACAGAAGAGGCCGCTGTGTATGGCAACAATGCTGAAGCACTAAAAGCACACACAAATCCTCCTATCTTCATGCATTTCACTAAAACACTGGCAGCTTCCATCACTTGAAAACTACTAAGGGTAAAATGGTCCGTAACTACCAGAATTAAAGAGAAACTAACGAAGTACAGCCTGAGCATCTTCACTTCTTCTCCTCCTCCCCAATGCACTAAACCCATGTAATTCAGATTCAAACAAAATGCAGTTAATTTCTTTTTCTTCTCTCTTTGCCATCCATCTCCTTGGCAGAGCTGGAGCTGCCCGTTTGGAGCACAGGCGCTTCCCGAGCTCTGCGCAGGAACTGGGTCAAGCCCGGAGCTGGAGTTAACAGCCCACTCGGCTCCTGGCGGTTCCCAGCCCCCAACCAAATGAAAGGGGTGTTTTGACCTGGAAACAAGCCTCAGATCTCCTCCCTGCCCACATTAAAGCTCATCTAATTGTGTACAGTAAGACAAGCCTTACTCCAAAGCCGCCCATGCTGCAGCATTGCTCTTTGGAGGAGCTGTTGGAGCGCACAAGCTTCTTCCCTCCAAGTGAAAACTGGGGAGATACCAAACCCCCAGCAAGTGAATTATTTTTTTCTGCTCGTTACACCAGCCTAATGACCATCCTGACTCGTAATTACTACAATAGTAAGAAGCTTTCAGTTCTCACACTGCTGCAAAACCAACACTATCTCCTTTCAGGCAATCAGCAGCTTTACTCTAGCCCAAAACTGAAGTTTTGGCATTTAATTCTGATAAGAACTTTTAATGAACAGCTCTGTAAGTGGCTTTAGAGGAGGCCAGATCCCCCCCACCCCCAGCGTTTAAGTGTGTGCTCACTGGACATGACTCAACCACAAACAAGCAGTGTTTTGGATAATAACCCTCTGTGCCCTGGACTGCTCAAACTGCATCACCACAATCACACAACCCTCAGAAAACATTCATTTCCTCTCTTCAAGCGTGTTTTGTAGAGATGAAGAGCATAAAAAGAAAACTCAACTCCCATTGTCTCAACACAAGTGTAAGGCATTCAGGAACTGCAAAAATATGTATTAATGATCTCCTATTTATACAGATGCACTGAAAAATATCCCCAAGCTGTTTGAAAGCTTCTTTGTTTGCAAAAGTTCCAGTGTTACATATTCCCAGAACAAACCAAAGACAGTGAGAACCAAGAAAATAAATCTGCTTGATTTGAGAAAAGAATCTAAAGATAAAGTACGCTTCCATAAACGGCTTAATTTTAAGTTTGAATTCTTTAAGCCTAGGCCTGAGGAAAATCATCACCCAGTAGACTTAAATATCCTTTTGTGATCAGATGTTCAGGCCATACCAATCATGAGAATAAAAGGGAAACATTAAGGGGTTTTTTTAAGCAATAGCTGCAAATAGATAAAACAGTCACCACACTAAATACAGTGTGTTTTGGCAACACTCAATATCCAGGTTTTCATAAGAATTTGGTTTTCCTGCCAGTTAACAGAACCCAAGACATGGAAAGTCCTCTGCACCCACAGAAGCCCTCTCAAGGCAAAGAGCAATTGACTCGCTCTGCATTTGTTACTTGTTAATTTTTTAATTATTCCTGGAACACAGCTTGAAAAGAATGGCCTGAGAGTTCAGAAGTTCGTGCATGTCCTTCAATCTCACTGAGAGTCAACGAAGGACAAGAGAACAGAGAACCAACTTCACTTCTAACCCAGCCAGCAGAGCATCTCCTTGCAATCAGCAGTCACATCTCACTGGAAGCACACATCCAGGCAACCCGACAGCCAATTCCTGGACATTTTTAGGAAAAGTCTGCACATCCAGCTGCCTAGGGCAGGTGCATCTCGAGTTTGTCAAGCATGAAGTCTTCTAGTTAAGCTGTTAAACCTACCAGGCTGTGGTCACTCCGAGGGCCGTGATTAGGATTCAAGACTGGTTGCTGTGGAGAGAATTCCACAGCTCTCCCGATGCTTTTATTCCAGTCGCTTTGGCTGCAAGCTCAAGACAACCAAGCAGTGGTTTACACTGCAAAAGCTACTACCACAACCAGGCACTCACCATTTAAAGAGATTTCTGAAGCTAAAGCAAAAAGTCTGTGGCTTTTGCCCTACAATGTCTTTGGGCGATTCCTACACACAGAACTAAAAACATTGCAACATTCCCAGGTTCCAGTCACCCCTGTGCACCAAACACAAACCAGTGATACAGACTGGGCTCACAGCATCACCACAAGCCTCATGCCCGGGCTTGCAGGATTAAGCATTTATTTCAGTCTCGCTTTTCCAAGCAGCCCATGGCACACAGCAGGATCTCTCTGAATGGCTCCGTAAAGGATTCACTGGAATGGTCCCTTCCTCCCAAAATGCTGCCTGCTACTTGGGAATTGAACAAGCTGCACCTGCCCTAACAAATAAATTTATAAAATCAATGAGCAGAAAAGCTGCAGCACCACACACCTCCCTATGACCAACAGCAGCAGGCACATTTACCCAGCTAGGGAAGTGAAAGGCTTCCAACCTCACGCAGGAAAACATCCCATTAAAAGAAACAGCTTGAAAATAAGAACAGTGACATTACACATAAATGGATGCAGAACACTCCAATCTGCATGGAGACACACCCTCTTACTAGTTAAATTTTTCACTAACTACCCAGCACACAAGTCAGCATGACCAATGTATTTGCCAAAGGACACTTCCCCTGGACAGTGAACAGTGCCAAGTTATCAACTTCTATGAAGTATCAATTTGAGAAAACACACCATGGCTTAGAGATATATCTTGATCTATGAAACTCCACGACAAGAAACCAATACAATTTTTAAACACACGAGTAGCCAGGAGAGGAGGTCACAACTGTAAGGTGTCCCTAATTGACACGTTCAGGAAAATCCTCTCCGACGTGATCCTGAGTCCTGTCCCTGATCTGCACAGCACTCCCCACAAGCAACACTACACCGAAATTTTCAAGACTATGGGAAGTTTTCTTATCTCTGTTTACAAACTCAAGGACAGACAAATCATTTCAATTTGATTCTCACGTTACTTGGAAAACCTGCCAGAAGGGAGGAAGCTCCACGAGCAACAAACAAACACAGAGTAACTCCAGGGCAAGGACCAGGGAGTGAAGAGCAACACACTGCTCACCACAGAGACTGAGCTCCTTTTTCACTCTGCAGTAACCAAACAGGTGCAAAAGAGAGGGCAGGTGACAGGACTGGTTTCAAAATTATCTAATAGCCAGAGAAACACAAGTGCTGAATGGAACAGAGTCCAGGACAACACCCAAGCGAAATCACAGAGCTGTGCAAAGAATCCCAGGAGCGGGAATACCTGAGCTCTCCATCCACCTGGGACCTGCTGGTCAGGACTTGCTTCTTTCACATGTGGTCTGAATGTCACCTTGAGCACACGGGGCAGGAAGGGCTGGGAAACTCAGGAAACACAAAGTCTGAAATTCCTGCTTTCAGTAAAATCTATTTCCAAGTTGTAACAGGGTTTTTTTTTCCCTTTGGTACAAATCAGGCATTTGGGAAGCCGATTGCCACTGCCAGAGGAGTCTGCACACACAAGGGGCTCAATTAATACCCCAGGTGATGGTGCTGCACATGGCTGAAAACAGAATTAAAAAGAAAAAAAAAAATCCTGCAGCTCCACAAAGCCTCAGTATGGCAGAGGGAAAAAACTGCTTCATCATCAGCCATGGAAATTTTCCGAATCCCTGGTTATCTCGTCGGTCCAGGGCCGGGTGAGGAGGAGCACAGATGGGTACCGTGCCCTTTCTCCTGCCATAAGAGCGGCAGCTCCAGAACTGCAGCGTGAGCACAACCCTGGGGCTGGGGCCGTGCATGTCCTTTACTGCCACATAAAAAATGAGACAGCAAAAAATGACAAACCAAAGTATTTAAGCTGGAACCAGTCCTAGACTTTGCCTCCTTTTAGGGACTTTCCACACTGTGACACTCCAGAGTGATTTGGTTCTGTGTCTTCTATATATCGGGAAGGGAACATCTAGCTTAGAATTAGCTCAGGGCATTGTCTGAAACAGAGGAAAAGTTTACACACCTATTTTCAATAAATTCTATGCCTATCAGAAGGGAATTACAGGCTACAACGTCTATTTAAATAGGATTTCAACCTCCTTAACTACTCTGAAGGACAAAGGCTTTATAGCTTTACTTGCTAATAAATATCCTTGCTAATTTTTACTGGAAAAGGCAGAGCACACAGTGAAGAAAATCTTAATTAAAAAAAAAACCCAAAAAAACCAAGAAGGGGGGGGGGAATTTTATAAGTTCCTGAAAGATTTTTTTTTTTTTTTTTGAGAAAGTCTTTACCTGGATTAAGCTGCCAGGCAACTTTATTAGCATTTCTGCCACACACTGTCTGCTTCCCCACCACACCCTGCCAACGTCACAGGAAAACAAAGAAAACTCCCATTTTCATGTGGTCGTTAGAAAGATGCAAATCCTTCTGGTTTGTGGAGGAGAGACAAGGAAAAGAAAATGCCAACAACCTTCAGCTCTGGCAAAAAGTACCTCAGAAGCAGCTGAACAACTTCCCAGTTACCCTGGAAACAGAGTTTACCCCTCAGCAGACGGGGAAAATTGCCTGCAATTACCACCCTGGAGTAAAGCACCAGTTTGGACAAAACATCAATTTCTGTTTGCTGCAGCTCCTTTAACGTGATCCCAGTAATTTATCGTGAGCAATATTTGATCTGGAATGGAATTCTATTACCAAACCCCAAAGAGCCTGAGTTCTATTAGCAGACCTGTAGGTATAATCAAAGGTTAGGATATCTCCTAATGGTACAGAAGAGCTCCGCCATCTGCCAAGTGTGATTTCCCCTAATCCCATTCCCCACACACAAATCAGAATCACCCGGATTACGCCACAGAAATAGAAGTCAAGTCAATACCTGAATCCACGGGATTAATCTCCCACCTCCAGACGGGAGAAAGGCAAGAACAGCAACAATGCTGCAGGCAGGCTCAGGAAGGCAAAGCTTTCCACCCGACGCCGCGCAGCACCACACAGGAAATTCTGGGATTTCACTGATTAGCTTCACCCGTCCAGAACCCCGGTGCTGCTCCCTCCCAAATCCGAGCGCAGAACTCCGTGCAAATTCAGGGAACTGACCTCCACGTGATCTTTTGGACCAGCTATTTCCACCGAGAAGCAGCACTCCACGCCTCTCCATGCACATACAAACCGCTCGGATTTGGAGTTAGGAGGCAAAATTAACAAATGAGCTGCATATCACGAGAACGACACAAATCTCTCCACCCAAGTGCTTCCAAAACAAAAATATATGCCCCTAGCAGGGGGGGGGTTGGAATGAGATGAGCTTTAAGATCGTTTCCAACCCAAAACTATCTTGAGATTCTACATACACACGATGCCAACAAGCAAAGCTATGCGCATCTTCAATTAAAAAGAAGCAGCGTGATGACTTTAAACTGGCACTTCAAAGTAATTGTCACGAGCAGATAATATATTTCCTGAAATCCAAGGCATAAAGGAGTCACATACCACTCTCGGGAATGCCTAAATCCCTCCTGTTCTGCCCAAGGAGCCGTCGCCCGGCTGTAAACCAGGGGGGGAGAAGGGGGGAACATCTTTATTTGTCCATTTAAAACCTCCAAGCACATTATCATCCTTAATCCAGCGAGGAACAGATAATTGCAGCCCTCGTGGATTACAAAATTACGCTCTAATCCTCAGAGCCACCAGCACAACACCATCCACCAAAACCCACCTACAACCCCCAACGCTGAATTAGAACCACAGAACGGGTTTTTTTTGGAGGGGGGCTCTTCCCCTCTTTTCAACACACGAGGACACGAGCCCTTGGCTCTGACGCAGTGAGAAAGAAGCAGCGAGGAGGTCCGGCAGCAGGGCGAGGGGCCATGCGGGAGCGGCCAGGGCACCGCCGGCACGGGACCCGCTCCCCGTTCCCCCGGGGCCGCCGAGGAGGGCGAAGCACCCCCGGGGAAGCGGGGAGGGCTTCCCGTGCAGACCCTCAGCGTGAGCGAGCACTGACCGCCTTTGTCCCGCCGCCGCCTCGCCCCTCACCGTGGCCTCACCAGCAGCACTCACCCTGCCAAACCACCGGCTGCTCCCTCCGCAAAACCGGGCGCCGGCTCCGCCGCACCGGGGAAGTTGCTTGAAGTGAAGTTGGGCGCGCAGCGGCCTTTCCCCCGCGGCGGCGGGCGGCGGCCGGGCACGGCCGGGGGCG
>VWZT01010030.1:175749-208623 GCA_013397055.1 Pachycephala philippinensis
TGCGGGAGCTGGGCTTGGGCAGTCTGGAGAAGGAACCTCATCAATCCATACAAATATCTCAAATCTTGTGCCAAGAGGATGGTGCCAGACTCTTTTCAGTGGTGCCCAGTGAAAAGGAGGAATAAACTGAAACACAACAAGTTCCACCTCAACATGAGGAAGAACCACTTTCCATGGGGAGGGTGGCAGAGCACTGGGACAGCTGCCCAGGGAGGGTGTGGAGTCTCCCTTTCTGGACACATTCCAAACCCACCTGGATGCATTCCTGTGTCACCTGCTCCGGGTGACCCTGCCTTGGCAGAGGGGTTGGACTGGATGATCTCCAGAGGGCCCTTCCCACCACAACTGCTCTGTGATTCTATGATTCTAATCAGTGGAACAGGCAGCAGCTGCATCCCTTAGTCAAGGACACCCTGAAACTATCAAGCTTTAAGGACCTAAATTAATTCGTTGATGTATGCTTATGTAAAAGCTGGTAACTTTCAAAGCCCATCTATTCTATAGCTGAACTATGTTTGTTATAATAATAAAAATCACACCTACAGGTCAAAAAGACCCGGCCCAGGTGAAGACCCCTGAGCACATGGAAAAGCAACCTGTATTGAAATTATTGACCAATCCTAATAAAGGATTGTGCTTGGAAAGTTACTAACTCTGAATTTTGTGTATAAATAATAGCAGGAAAGTCTGGTGGGGTGTGCTGGATTTGAGGAATACACCAAGCACCCAGGCTGCACAACCCTGAAATAAAAAATCAATGTCTCTCCCAAGTGTGTCATTATTGGCTTGTCGCACACCAGGTAAGAAATCCAATTTTGTGGCCACCACTGTCCTTCTGTCACCCTCAGGGCAGCACAGCTGTGGAGCCCAGTCCAGGGAACATTGCCTCAGAGCAGGGAGAATCAGAAAGGGAACATTTCTCCTCAGACCAGGGAGTGTTCCTCCTCAGTCCCATCCTGAGGAATGGCACCAGAGTCACTGGATCTGCCCGCTGGCATCATCTCCATGCCACAGCTGCCACAGTTCAAAAGCTCCAAGTGCTGCTTTTTGTCATTACCAAAGGTGTGGTTCCCCGTGGAGGAGTCCAAAGTCGGCTCCAAGGTGAGGCCATGACTCACGGCAGGAGGAAGGAGACTGTGGATGATGGGCTGGCCACAGGCCAGGGTGATGCCATGGCACAAGGAAAATGCATCTCCATGTCCTCATCCCAGCTCTTGGCAGGACAGGGAAAGACCAGGCAGCTGGTCCTGTGCCCCTGCCCTCCATGGGGAACTCACTCATCTGCCTCTAACCAGCCCAAATCTCCTTCTGTTGCAGGAACAGAGATCCTGAGCCAGTGGATCCACTGGATCTCTCCATGATCCATTCCAAGGGAGCCATACACAGTCACTGTAGCTGCTCCTCAGCAGGTGCATGGATGGGAGCAAGAGGAAAGGTTTCAGCAGCAAAAACATCCAGCCCTGTAACAGCAGCAGGAATATGGAGCTTGCCTCGCCTCCTCTGTCCCCACCCACATCCCATTTAAATTAAGATTGCTTTCCCACAGCTTCCCCCCTTGCTCCCAAATCAGGATAATATAGGTGTTTTCCCCACCTTAGCAACCCTTTTATCTTCACCACACAAAGGGATCCCAATTCCATGACTCATTTGCCTTTTGCTTTTCCAGAAGCCAAGCCATAACCCATCCCCTCAGCCACCTTTCCCCTGCAGCTCTGGCGCAGATGAGGGCGATCCATGGCTTGGATCGGTGCCTCTGCAAGGAGGGTGTTCCTGCCTCTTACACCTCTTTGAAGCGGTTCTTGTTCCACCCATGGCTGGGAACCCCTGCTCCAGCACACGGGGCTCCCAGCAAGCCATAGGGAATAAGGAAAACACCTGATCAGTTATTCAGGAGCCGCTTAATGGCAGCTCCTTCCACAAAAACACCTACACAGTGATGGAGCCGGAGAACTGGGCACGCCAGGCTCCGGAGGCTCCGTACCCCTGGGAGCTGCATTCAAATGGACACTTCAAGAGAGCAGCCGTGTTCCCAAGGAGCTGCCGTCTCTTTTCCCACTGCGTGAGGAGGAGCCTCAGCGGGTGCCTTTGCGAATTCCCCCCCGGAGGAGATGAGACCTGGGAGCTTCAAAGTGGCCACAGAAACTCGGGCTGGTTCAAGCTGCGGCAGGCCCGGGGCAGGAGCAGCTCGGGCGGGATGGGATGGCAGCGCTGCGGGGCAGCGCCGGGCACGGAGCAGGCCTGGGCCCGGCCGCTGCGGGGCCGCAGGGGCAGGATCCTCACCCTCTCCCGGCCCTCTCTGCCCTGGGGACACCCCGAACCTGTGGGAAAAGGAATGATTGTAGTGTGGGGCCAGCGCAGAGCGGGAAACTGTGGGACCAGCAGTGCTGCACTGGGGAGAACCCGCGGCTGTCACAGACAGCCCTTGCACCCCAGCTCCGGCACCAGGCAGGAGAATTGCCACCCCACTGCCACCCCAGTGCCATCCCACTGCTGCCACTGCCTTAGAATCACAGAATTATTTGGGCCTCCAAGGCCATTGAGTCCAGCTCTTCCCCCAGCACTGCCCAGGCCACCCATGTCCCCAGGCTCCACATCGACACATCTGTTAAATTCCTCCAGAGAACTCCACCACCTCCCTGGGCAGCCTGTTCCAATGCCTGACAATCCTTTCTATGAAGAAATTTTCCACAATATCCAATCTAAACCTCCCCTGGCACAGCTGGAGGCTGTTTCCTCTGGTTTTGTTCCTTGTTCCCTGGGAGCAGGGCCCAACTCCCTCCTGACTGCACCCTCCTGTCAGGGAGCTGTGGAGAGCCAGAAGGTCCCACCTTGATCCTCCTTTTCTCCAGGCTGATCTTCAGCTGCTTCTGGTGCTCCAGACCCTTTCCCAGCTTTGTTCCTTTCCCTGGACACACTCCAACACCCCAGTGTGTGTCCTGCAGTGAGCAGAGGGCAAGGACAAGAGCTAGCATGTGGCACCTGGCTCCTGGAAAGGTTCTTCCCCTGTGCTTTGTCCCCACCTGAGACCCTGCAGGAATCTTTCTCCCACTGAGTTTATCAGCACTTGGCAGAGCAGAGGTGACCCCGATAGGGGCAGAGTTAAATGCAGAGCCCTGGCCTCTCACCCCATGTATATGAATTAGGGCTGTAATTCCACCCTGCAGTGTGGCTGGCAATAGTGAACAGACACTGCCAGACCCATCTCGCAGACGTCTGAGCTTTGACCCTCTGTTTTATGACTTCACTGGAGCCGTCAGTGGGATGACAAGCAGCAATATAGAGTGAAGGAGTGCCTGCACATGGAGAAGAATGACAGGCCCCTTATCTGTGAAGTTTCCATTCTTCAGATACAGTTTTCAAACAAAAGGCTCCACTCCTTGGATGAGTAATGCCACTGTTTCTCCTCTCCACCATACAATTAACTTCCAGGCTGGGATCTCTTCAGAATTGAGCTAAGAATGGCATAAACCAGGGAATACAATGACTTCCGTGCACTGGTGGAGCTGCTCGGGTGATTTAGCTCCTCTCACACAGTCTGTCAGTGCCCTGCAGTGGAGAAATGGGTTAATTGCAAATGGCACATGGACACTGCCCGTGACACACCTGCAGACCTGAGGGCAGGGACAAACACCAGGGGGGATCACAGGCAGACCCCCAAGCCCTGCTCTGTCTCACTCCTGTCCCACCCCTGCCTGACTTCGGCGGGTGCGACAAGATCCCCTCCTTTGTTCCAGCCAGGATCCGTCTCCGTCTCTTCCTGCTGAGCCAGTTGCTCCTGTTATGTGAAGAGGTGGAGGTGTATGCAAAAACAGCCTGTCTGGGTCAGGGGAACACTGATTTTCCAGCGTTCCCCTGCTACCCTTCCCAGGCTCACATGGCGTTGAAATGCTCTGGCCCTCAGCAGGGGAGCACTTCAGTGTCCTGCCTTGCAACCTTCCACCAGATGACTGCTCCCACAAAAGCCAAAACTGTTGGTGATGGCTCAGGATGAGCCCCAGGAGGAAACAGGAGCTCCCCACACACCTCAGGCACTGAGCACTGCAGGAAGGTGCTCCGCTGCCCACTACATAAAATCTGCGTAAAGGAAAGCAGGAAATCCTCCCACTCCCCATCGCCACCACAGCAGCTGTCCTTAAAAGCTCCTTTCCCACCTCTTCCTGCTCATCCACCATGGAAATCAGTGCAGAGCTACACAGAGAGCAAGTGCCTGGTTTGGAGGGAGGGCACAGCCCTGGCACTGCCTTCCTAATAAAACCCCACCAGCCATGGGGCCCCATTGCTGCCTCTCCCACCCTCAAGTTGGACTCGGGAACAGGGCTGGGAGAAGGAAGGCAGGAGAAAGAGTCCTGATTTAAAGGGAAGAGTCTGTAAAACACACAGCCCACTGCCTTTGACCATCCCTCATGTCCTTCTGAAGACTGAGCTCTGCCAGGCCCTGGAAAGAGCATCACCCCTCTGGGGAGGACATGGGGCCTGTGGGATTACACCGTGGTGTCCACACAATATTTCTACCTCCAGAAAGGAGAAATTTGGGAAGGCAGAGACTGTCAAAGCTCAGCTGCTGAAAGCAGCCATAGCCAAGAAATCCTTGACTAAAAAACAAGGATAATCGAGCGTCAAATTTGTATGTATATGTATAATGCTCTCCAGTAGGAAGGAGTTGTTAGATTGCACCGTCACGGAGGTTTCAGTGCAACAGAGGGAAGAACCAGTGGGTGTGGGATTGTTGCCAGTTATATAATCCCTGGTGGTTTTGCCTGCACTGGTTTGGGCGAGGACACGGCCCCATCCCAATCCCAATGCTATCAGCAACAGCACACGGTCAGACTTGGGGGGCTGTGGGGAGAACAAAGGGATGCAGATTTCCTGGGAGTCTGCTTTTGTTTTCCCAAGCAGAAGAGTGACTCAGATTTCAGCGCACTCCTGTAACTCAGCCAACAACAACACGTCCTTAGTCACGGCGATAAAGCCGAGGATCTGTGTTCCATTTGCTGAACTAAAAAAAGCTCAAACTCATCCACCCAAGGGCCAGGTCAGTCACTAAACCAGAGACTGCGCTGAACCCCGAGCTGTGCACAGTGACGGCAGCATCTCCCTCCCCAACAACCCCACTGAACTCCTGGAAACTACTCAGAAAATCCACTGAACCAGCACGGATAATCTCGGTGGTGTGCTATCACAGAGAGCTCTCTGATAACTCCTAAGCACTCACATGTCATTCCAACTAGGCTGCCAAAGCCTTGCAGAAATGCTTTCACTTCCTGAGAAATGCTCCAGGAAAAAGCACGGTACTTCCTTGTGCTTAAGGACTGACATAACACATCCCTGTGCTGTTGTCTCCTGGATCTGAGCTCGTTTTTCATGGCTGTGAGGTACATCCACAGCTCATTGGAAATGCCAGAGCGTGGATTGCTTCACCTCAGCCATTGCACTCAAAGCGAGCAAAAGGAGAACTTAAACTGACAAAGGGGAGGTTTAGATTGGATTTTTAGGAAGAAATCCTTCTCTGTGAGGGTGCTGAGGCCCTGGCACAGGCTGCCCAGAGAAGCTGTGGCTGCCACATCCCTGGAAGAGTCCAAGGCCAGGTTGGATGGGGCTTGGAGCAACCTGGGATAGTGGAAGGCGTCCCTGCAAATGAGATGGACTTTAAGGTCCCTTCCAACCCAAACCACTCTGTAATGCCCTGAGACTCCCGATCCCAGGCTAGCAAAATCCCTGTTGTAGAGTCCTCCAGCCCCCAATGCTGCTGGGCTGGGTAGGGACCCAAGGTTTTTAGCCCCTTACCCTGCATCAGTCAGGTGGTGGTGCCTGTGCGACCTGGGCCTCTCTGCAGGATTTGCCCAGGGGTTGCTGCAGCTGTGGCTCAGCCTTTGAATTTTCAGCTTCATTTTCCTTTGGAAAAGGCCTCTCTGAAATACGTGCTGGAGTGCGGGGTGCTGCCAGGACAGCACCCACCTGGGCAGATGTTGGTGCCAGGACTCAGCGTGTCCGTTCATGCATGTTAACAAGGGCTATAAATACTCCGGGTCCTTCCTGGCTCCGCTGCCACGTGCCCGAGCCTGGCAGGAGGGTGTGTGAGGACAAGCACCCACAGCTGGGCTCACCAGCACAGCCCCCAGTGCCCCCCATCACACCACAGCCAAACTGGTTCATCTGCCACAGCAGCTCAGGAACCAAAGGATTGGGCTCATAGAGCACAGAAAAACCTGGGGCTGTCACCACCCTTTGGAGGAGCTCCCATAATCCAGCCCCAGCTGATGGTGAACATCTCCTGAAGAATCCTTGCTGCCAAGGGGTTGGGATGGTTTCTCTTCCTGCACTGCCTCTCCGGGGCTGCTCCACCAGCTGCTGTCTCCTGCACTGCATGGAGGTAGCAACTGATGGAAATTTCCATGCACTTCAAAGCACAACCTCAGGATAGCTGCTTTTGTGAGAAACTATCCCAAGTTAAAAATTAATGAAATTCGCTTTTAGGATCATTTGCTCTCCTCCATCCGAATGGCAGGATTTTTGCCAGCCTCTCCGCACCGGAACAAAGAGCATTCCTGCTTTGGCACCTTGAGGATGTGGCCTCTGGTGATTAGGTTGCCAATTAATATCAGGTAATTAACACATTTGCAAAGGCTGGTTGAATCCCACCCTGACGTTTTGCAAACTCTGCGTGTTTGGGGAGTGTCTTCGTCAGCTTTTGAAGTTTTGAGCTGTGAGCTCCCTGCAAACCTCAGCCTGCACTGGAAACTGGGGCTGGGCCATTAGAGCAAACATGCCTCAAGAAGCAAACATATTAAGGATTAATTAAATACCAGGATTTATTTAATTAAGCCTCTTCTCATAAGTATGTAGAGGCAGGAATCTGGGGCGAGCATCCAGCCTTCCTTGCACTGCCATTTTTAGAAATGCAGTTAAATTCTGTGCTGCTTAAAACACAACGCTGGGGTGATGTGGACCCCTCTTGCCTCCAACAGCAGTGCAGGAACTGACACCACAGAAAGGTGTTTGGGGGCACCTCTTCCCCATTCCCACACATGAAACCCCGCCTTGGAAGAGCTGGAAGAGCCACAAGCACCCAAGGATCTTGTGGAGTCCGGAGGGGTGACAAATGCCAGCCCTGAGCAGGGGCAGGCACCACGGGCAGCTTGTCCTCCTCATGTTTGTGATGAAAACCTTGTCCCTCCTGTTCCCTCCAAGGGAGGCAGCTCAGCCCATCCTATCAGTGCCAGTGTAAAGGTCTGGAGATTGATCCAGGAAATACTGAGGCAAGCAGATGAATGAGATCAAGTCCAAGGTCATTTTGGGCACCGTTGCAGAACGCACTCCCTCACCTCCTGCACACCCCACCTGGCAGCACGGGATCACACACAGGTCTAAACCATCACCACCCCGGGGCTGCCCCATGCCAGGGCCCTCTGTCACCTCCCCACCTGCTCTGTCTGGGGCACTTCACTCCATGCAGCACCAAGGACCTAGCCCAGCCCTTCCCCAGCCCTTTTCCTCCTCTTCAATCGCTCTGTTTCACCATCAGTTTAAATTCCGGGGGGAAAAGCAAGAGGAAGGACGGAGGTGACAGTGCCAGCAGAGCCAAGGAGGTGTCACTGCCACACATCTGCCCAGAGGGACAGGGTCAGCAAGGCTGGACTGAGGAGGACAAGGCACAGGATGGGGGAAAGAAGGAATGTGAGGGCAAGGAGGGTGCAAAAAGAAGCCCCAAGGCCCCCGGGACAGGGGACACTCACCACAAGCAGCAGAGGGCTCTGGAATCTTTGGAAATACAGAGCACTTTGGGCACTCCCTGCTCAGGGTATCCCCCCTTTGCTGCCTTCCCAGGGACCGTGCAGCCAGAAAGAACCACCAGGATGTGATTGATTTGAAAATACGTTAACCATAGAGAATAGAGCTTTAATTTTTTCTTTCTCAACAACAATAAGGAAGAGTTTACATTAAAAAAAAAAAAAACCAAACCAAAAGCATGAATAAAATAATATAAAACAGATATTATACCACAGTGTGGAATTCAGATAATCTAAGAACATTAGCAGCACTTCTACAAATAGATTAAAAGCTGTTAAGTGCTCGTTAAGCTCAGATCGAGCAACTCCCAGAGACCAAAATGGCATCCAACAGAGAAAAGCAGCAATTCTGTGTAGGGCAACAGAAAAGTCTAATGCCAGGACACCAGATACATTCAAATCCCTGTGCTGAGGGGTAATTCCCTGTCCCACAGAGCTCCTACGATGGCTGTCACACGCTGTCACCCTGCCCGGCTCTCCAGAACACTCCTTGAACAAGGGAAGTGACAATCGTGGGTCTGAGGTAACATCCATGTCACATTTTCAAAGCTTTTCATTAATTCTGTTGGGGAAAACAGTTTCTTCCCTGGCTTCTGGGAATTACTCTCCAGAGAGACTGAATTTCTGAGAATTTCAGTCGCTCTTACACAGTCACAACAATGGCATTTTTAGTCTCTCAGTATCCAGGATCAGGATTTTCAATTCTTTATTGTCCTTAGCAGCAAAGCCATACTCATTCCTAAAACTTCCACGTATTTAAGATCTTGTGCATAGTTTAAATTCTAGCATTAATTCATTAATGTTTAATGAAAGTTTAAAAAAAGGGATAAATGGTGCTTTTTCCCCTTTATCAAAGCACTGATGCCCCCTTGCTCCTGGTCATGTCCCACTGCTGATGGCTCAGGAGCCGCCGTGGAGAAGGAACCATCCCCTCCAGCACCAGCTGTGGGCTCTGCTCAGCCTCCACGTGCAAAATCCATCTATAAAGGGAAGCTATTAAACCACTGAATGGGAATTTAAGGTGGAATATGCTTATCACCCATCTAAAATTAAATTAGAAATTAGATTAGATTAGATTAGACACTCCAAAAGACTTCCATGGCTATTCCAACCGTGTACATTGTCCGGGAAGTTCAGGATTCGGGGAAAGTTGGGAAGGAATCCACACACTGAGCTGTGTGAACGTGTGGCTACGGCACCAAATGGCCTCAGCCATGGCCCACGTGGCCACCAGAGAACAGAAATGTGGTGCCACTGGGGACCACAAAGGTTTAGATGCCTTCATCAGTGAAATATTGATTATTCAGGGCAATGAGGATGCTGAACTTGAGTGAGATCGCTGGAACAGCAGAACAATCACTGGCATTTCATCTACTTCAGGGTGTCTGAAAAAGCTTTTATAGGAATTTCTGACACAGATCCTGGTGAGTTCCAACCCTTCCATAGTGCTAGGAAGGGCTGGAACTCCATCTCTACATTGTGCTCTATCAATTTGTGCTCACATGATAGTAAAATGCTGAAGATGAGCCCAGAACTGCCCAGTACTTGGGGAAATTCCCAGATGGAATGAGAAATAAGACAGGTTTTGATGACATGACCATCATTTTGGCCCTACTGATCAAAGGCTCAGAGGCTCCCACTGTGCCTTGAGAGAAAAGTGATTCAGATCTTGTAAGGTATTTCAAAAGCAAACTTAGGTGATGAGAATCCCAAAACTGGTCCCATCACTGGTCAGAGGCCCATTGGCCACAGTGGCTCCCAGTGCAGGGGCCCAACCTCAGGATAAACCAGGAAAGAGAGGGAAAATAGTCAGGCAAAGTAAGTAATAAATAAATAAAGAACAAATAAGAAGAACCTCATCCAATAATCTGCTCTTGGCCACAAGGCTTGCGTCTCCAGGATGGGATTTTGGGATGAGATCTGTGATCCCCACCCACCTCTTCAATAATTCCATCTCTCAGCCTTTTTTTTACCTGTCAGTGACAAGGGCTGACACCTGCAGTCCCACTGCTGGCTCACGTTGCACCACGAGGAGAATTTGGATGAGTTAAGGGATGTTCACCATGCCAGGGGCCAGATGAGAGCAGGACAGGGAGGCAGCAGGAAGTTCCCACACAAAAAACCCTCTCAGTCTTCACAAAAAACGTTCGCAGCAAAGCAATTCAGGGAATCAACACAGAAAAACTCCTAGGAAAATCACACGTTTAGGAACAAACACAACTTCTGAAGGGTCTGCACAGGTGACACCAGAAGAGACGGGGACCAGGAGCTTGTTGGAAGGTTGCATGAGCAGAAAGCTCAAACGCAGGAAGAGAATCCATTTGTCACTCCCTCAGGGGAACGCAGGGCCAGCACACAAACACTCTGTGGATTCACACACAGCGAGATTATCTGAGCTCAGCAGCTCGAGCTGAGACAAACCCCAAACCCCACAGCAGCAGTGCTCAGTGAGGGTGTGATGGGAGCTGAACTCTCAGCCCATGGAGCCCATCATTCCTCAGGCTCAGCTCTGGAGGGACTGGAGCAGAGAACATGGGCTGGCAGCACATGGGAATGCTGCACCCAGGGGAGTGCAGCGCTCTCCTCAGAAAGCGTGGCGTCATGGAATGGTTGGGGTGGGAAGGAAACTTAGAGATCACTTTGTCCCATGGGCAGGGACACTTTCCACTATCCCAGGTTGCTCCAAGCCCTGTCCAATCTGGCCTTGGACACTTCCAGGGATGGGGCAGCCACAGCTTCTCTGGGCACCCTGTGCCAGTGCCTTATAGTGAAGAATTTCTTCCTAAAATCCAATCTAACCCTGCCCTCTGTCAGTTTAAGGCACAGAGCTCCAGTCCCTGGTCCCACAGAGCCAACAAGGGGCTAAAATAATCCTGGGCCGGCAGTGCCATTGTCAGGGGTGGGGATTTCAGCTGCACGGAGCTGCTGGGATGAGACATTCCTCTTCCCCAAGGGACCAAACAAGATTACTGTATATGGCCAAGCATTCCCTGGTGCCGGGCCTCTCCTGCGTGGCAAACAGGCCATCCTTGGCTGCACAGCTGGGAGAGATCCCTGCTGCCTTCCACAGCCACGATTCCCACTGTCAGGATTCCAGAACAAGGCTTTATCTCGTGGGGATCCAGCAGGGGGGCAGAGCCAGGCAGGAGAGGCTGAGGCCAGAGAAGGCCCACAAGCAGCTGCACAGCAAAATATTTGTTTTTTCAGCTTCTCAGCAGCTTTTAATCACCAAAGAGAGCCCCTGGCTCCTGGTGGTGCCTCACTGTGGGTCCCCACAAGCACAAGAAGCTGCCCAGCAACACAGCTGAAACAAAACTTTTTTCTATTATTTTTCCCCTCCTTTTTTTTTTTTTTTATCCTTTTGTCCAGTCTTAAAGTCAGAACTAAGATGAAGCCAAACAGGTTTTGATGGTGGCTCTGCTCTGAGCTTCCTGTTGCCCCATCAGAACAACTCTCCCAGCACAGGGACACTGACAGATTGGCACATCATGGAATAGGTGCTATAGAAACCACACAGTTCTTAGAAGCAAAAGATTTCTCACACCTCCTCCCCTCCCCTCAAAAAATAACCCACTTAGTTCACATATTTTCTCTCTATACTGTATATATATTATATATAGACACGATTCTCTGGTAAACATTTACAAGATATCGTAAATAACATTGAAAATTTCTATCTCCATTTGCACAACAGCGCGCACTCACACGCCAGCACACGAGGACACACACAGTCAGGTACAATCAATAAATAAATACTTTTTTTTCCCCCCAGAAATGATTCAAAAAACACTGCTATTGAGCGGCCCAAAGACACTCTCAGTTAATACGGACAGCAAATATTGTGCAGAATTTCTTGGCTGTTTTTTGTTTAAAAACCAAAGAAAGAAGCTTGAAAGGTTCCGTGTCAGTGACGTTGCTTGGTCAGATGGCGTTTCAGGTGTCCCTGTCCCTCAGGAAAGGGAGAACAGAGCACTTCCCTTTCCCTCTAGACAGGTGACAGATCTGTCCCAGAACCTTGAGGGGACAGGAGCAGCCTGGGAAGGAGGGAGGACACGAGCTTTTCGCTCTGCTTGGTGGAAAGATGAAAGATTCTCACAGGAACTGGCAGATCTCAAGCTCTTTGTTTCCTGTGCTGCTACAGCCCAGCACCCTTTGGGGTTTTAGTGCTTCAGGGAATTTCCCAGATGGTTGTACACATCTGGTGGGATTATGAGGAGTGAAGGGCTGCCCACTGCTCTCCTCCTGCCCCAGCCCCTTCCCCAAAGGGTTTGGGATGTGCCACTGCCTTTTCCAGCTGCAACCTCCATGTCCCAGTGTACAGAAAGTGCTGATTTGCTCAGAAGCAGCAAACCACTCCACCACGCTCCTCAGACCTTCCCCTAAAGCAGCAGTTTTCTCTGGTGCAGATTGACAAGCGCCTTTTTTCTGCCAGCAACATCTGACACGTGCCACGAGCCAACACAAACCAGCACAGACAGATGTTCCACAGGAGGAGAAGGAAGGGTTTCCCCTTTCCCTCCCATGGGAGCACTCCAGCAGCAAGGCCAGAGGCGAGCACACACACAGCACACATTGCACCAGGGGGGAACACAAATTTTTGCAGCAAAACTTGAGAGAAAGTACCATTAGAGAGAGAGAGCTCCAGCCCAGCGCCCCAGCACTGCCCTCCCCAGCTGGGCTGGACCCTCCCTGGAATAGGAGGGACCCACCCACCCCTCTCCTTTTCCTGTATTGTTTTTACCTGAGTTGAAAAATGCCTCCGAAGCCTCTGCAGGGCAGCTTGTGTGGGACACAGCAGCTGGAGAGGCACTTCATGCAGTGGGCTCCAGGCTGTGCCACAGGAAAAGTGGCATCACACAAGTGCATCTTCCCAAAGCAAAGACCACTCAGGGACCTTGGGCTATTTTCCTCTCATAGGAAGGAGTTTTCACAATTTCCTTCTCCTCTCTGTGGGAGAAGCCCACCAAGACCTAACTGGAGATGCTCAGAGGGTTTAGGGGACTCAACAGCCAGCCCTGAAGCACAAGGAAAACCCCCAGGCACCAAGGGGATTGTCTGAGCTGTTGAGCTTCAAGCAGCCAGTCTTAATGGACAGATGGGCACTGCCAGAGGGAAAGTCAGGATAATCAGGAGCTCTGACTTGCCTTCTGAGGAGCCCTTCCCTCACAGGAGCTCAGAGGAACAACAAGGAGACCAGACTCCTACCACAAGCAGCTAAAGTAAGGCAGGTAAGAAAACCTCCAGCCTGGAGTTCCCAGAGGAGGTCAGGACCAGATTTCCCAGCGTTCAGAGAACATTACAGAGGCTGGACTTTGAAAAATAAACCCCAATGCTGAATTTGGAGCTGTTCTGAAAATCCATCCAGACATGAAGCTCTTGTGTGCTCAGATATTGTAGGAACAATGTAAAATCCCAAGGAGAAAACGGAGCTCTAAAAAAAGAAGATACCGAAGGGGAAGCAATGCATTGGGGGACAAGATCAAAAGAGGAATTTCTGTGATCAAACTCCCCCCCCATTACTGGCAGAACCTCGTTGTGTTGGTGAGAAGCTGAGAACTGGCAGCATCCCTGTGCTGCCCGGGCTCGCAGGGCTGGCTGCCTTCCCACACCGCAGGGAAGGGCTGCCCAAGGAAGCAGCTTTCCAAGGAATCAGCTTTCCCTCTGCGCCACCAAGCCCCCGAGCTCCACCCTGGGACGTGGCAATGCCTGGGCAGTTTTGGTGGCCACGGCAGCTGCTGCCCCTCCAAAGCCAGGAAGCCAGTGCCTGGTCCTGCTCCCGGCACAGGAACACACCTGGAGGGATCTTTGGTTGAGTCACTGCAGAAGGTCTGAGCCCAGGGGACTCCCAGCTCACACAGCAGCACGTGTCCCACCGCCTGAGTGCCACGGGTGTGGCACTTGGAGAAACAGGAGAAGGGAGGAAGCATCCGAGGGGAGTCCCGGCTCTTGGGGTGCCTCATCTGCCCCGGGTCCCTCATTTGTTATCAATCAGAGTCTGCACTTTATAGACCAGGTCCCGAGCCAGCTTCAGGATCTGTTTGGTGTTGTGGCGCTCGGCCATTTCTGGAACACAGACAGAGGGACCAGACAGATCAGACCCGAGCAGCCCCCACCCCACAGCTCTGCTGCCCACATTCCCAACCTCCCCCCACAGGGACACCGGGCTCTGGAGAGCCATCCTTAAACAGCCCCTCAGGATGGGGGAAGCAGCAGGAAGCACAGCCCAACCCTCAGCTCCCTTCAACACATCCAGGTTGGCCACTGCTGAGGAAGGCAGGTTCCCCTCAGAGCTCTGGGTGTGTTAAACATTTCCAGCATTGCCCAGATGTGTCCACACCTGAGCAGCTGCCCCAAACTCAGCCCAACAGAGCACGAGCTGTACCGTTGAAAAACTTGATGATGTCGGTGAAATCCATGTTGTTCTCCAGGATGATGTCCCGGTACATCTCCACCAGGGCCAGGGCTATGAAGAGCACGTAGTGAGCAGAGGAGACGTGAGCAGCAGCCCAGATGGTCTCCCAGACAGCAAAGACGTCGTCGTACACCAGCTCTGTGAGCAGAGAGCAGCAGTTACCACTCCACTCACCCTGCCCTGACTCTCAGAGCTCACAGCAGCGCTGGGGGGACACACTGGGTGCCTCCTTCCCACAGGAACCTGCTCCAGCTGGAAGCAGTAAGTCAGTCATCTGTAGGGGGAAATATTCTGCCCTGCAGCAGGTGACACAGGCCCCAGGACACACACACGTGGAGAGGCTCAGCAGCAGCTCTGGAATGACAGGTTCTGTATCTAGACAGAACAATCAGCCAGACATAAACCAGGGACAAGTGGAAAGGAATTCCAAGTTAAGTTTAAAGCTGCTGAGAAGCCTGGAAGCAGACCCTGCCCCATCCTTGAGTGGTCTCGCCACGCACCTCTCTTGAAGTCCAGGAGAAACCATCGGTAGCAGAAGTAGAAATGAGTGTAATCCCCATTCTGGTGCATCAGCTCGAAGAGCTCAGAGTCCAGAATCTGTCAAGAAAAGTGAAAGGAAACTCAGGAATGCACACACAAGGCACCGGCCATCCCTCTGCTCTCCTACTGCATCAGCTCCTCCCTCCCCTTCCTGGCACACGCTGCTCCAGGCTGTCCTTAGAGCCCCTGCTGTCCCTCCTGCTTTCCAGCACTGAAACCCCCCCTCAGCCCCTCCCTGGGTGTGAGGAGCTGCCATCCCCATGCCAGGAGCCCTCACCTGGATCAGCGACCTCATGTTGGCAAAGTGGGTGTCCATGGCTCCTCCGTGGGGGAAGTTCTGATTCATCCTCTTCATCAGCTCGGTGAAGCAGCTGAAAGCCAGAGCCTCTGTGCAGGGAGGAGAGACATCACTGCTGGGCTGCACGGGCAGCAACACCCTTCCAAAAAGTCCACCCTGACCCCAGGGTGGGCTCCTGGGAGCCAGGCAGCATCACAGACAAATAGGATCCTGCTCCACACCTCCAAGCACTCCACTGCAAAGGGTCACCTCCAGCCTGGCAGATCCCCACACACAGACAGGGAAAGCAGAGCAGAGCCACCCACTCACCATCATCCAGGATGACCAGGAGAGGGGCCAGCAGGTCACACATCCCCTGCACGTAGCCAATCTCAATGTGCTGCCAGATGTAGCTGTGTGAGAGAGTGGGAGAGGTGACCTGGGACCTGAGTGCCACCACCTGCCACCTCCTTTGCCCATGCCCTGCCTCCCTTCTCAGGATGCTGGGGTAAATCACAACCTGTTCATTCTGTTATCCCTGTGCTGCAAATGATTCAGTTCTTGTGGTGACTGCCAGGTAAGGCGTGCCTGGCACAGTCCTGGATCTACACCCTGCCATGGCCACGTGCGGGGTCAATCCAGGGCTGTGCCATGGCCATTGCATGGAAAATCAGTGCAGGGAAAAGCAAAATGGGAAAGCACAACACAGTGGGGTCATTGCTTAAAGGGCAGAGACTGATAGAATTTGTTCATCTCTCGTTCCCATCCTTCTCCCTCCATTTATCCTCTTGGTTCTCTCTGCAGACACTGCCTGCCTCGCCTTCCCATTCCCAGTGTCCCAGGAAGCACCCAGCCCTGCAGGGATATCTTCCCTTATTTGGTAGCAAGGCAAAATGTGTTCGGAGAGGACTCAGATCTGCTGCTGGCACAAGGGAAGGATCTTTTCCAGCCTGCCCACTGGTTTTCCAAAATGTGCTGTGCTGAAGGTCTAATCTCAGCAGAGATCTCCAGCTCCGGCTGTCGGGTGAAGTGACAGCACTGATGGAACAGCAGCTTCTCCTCATGTTTGCAAGATGAGTTATAATATTTTATCCTTCACTGCCTGTGAAGCAGCAGCTGAGCTGGAGCTGGTCTGAGCCTGTGAGTGTCACTAGGCAAGCTCTGAGTCACAGGGACTCAGAAATGCGCCCAGGTCTGGCTTTCTCCTGGGATTTTGGGCAGGCACAAACCATTCCGGTGCTTCAGGCACTTTCTCATTAGCACTGCAGCTCTGTGGGCTGATCCTCATTAAAACATTTTCCAGGCATACTCCTGGTGAGCTGCACTGGGCTCCTGGACAGCCCAGGGAGCCTCTGCCTCGGCCAAAACCCCAGGACACAGCAGTGATGGAGCAGGACAGCCGGACACCTCGGACCAGCCACGTCCTTGCAGCTGTGGCCCCAGCGCTGGGATGATGAGGGGATTTGGAGGAGGAAGGCAAGGAGCAAAACTCAGTAACCAGAACACAGTTTGAGGCTCCAGCCTGGAGGTGAACCCCGGGAAGCCCCCCAGAGGCCCCACCTGCACATGACGTTGCGGAGCTTCTCCAGGTTGGCGGGGGTGAAGTACCAGTAGTTGCGGTCACAGCGCTGCACGTCCTTCTCGATGCGGTGCAGGTTCACCGTGTACATGTCCAGCAGCTCTGGCTGCCCAAAACAAGAGCAGAGTTGATTTGTTTTCCAGTAAAAAGCAGGGAGAGAGTCGCAAGGGCTCTGGAGAGACAGGGCAGAGTTTGGGTGGAAGGTGGGAGGCCCTCTATGCCCAACTGCGGGATCAGCACCGGGAAAATGCAGGTAAATCCTGCCCCTCCACTCAGCCCCAGTGAGGCATATCTGGAGTGTGGTCAATTCTGGGCTCTTCAAGAAAGACAAGGAGCTGCCAGAGAAGGTCTAGCAAAATCCAGAAAGATTATTTGGCGTCTGGAGCATCTCTGTGATGAAGAGACACTGTGGGAGCTGGTCAGTCTGGAGAAGAGAAGACTGAGAGGGAATCTCATAAATCCAGGAAAACATCTCAAACTGTGTGCCAAAAGGACAGTGCCAGATTCTGTTCAGTGGTGCCCAGTGACAGCACGAGGAACAATGGCCATAAACTGAAACACAAGCTCCACCTCAACATGAGGAAGAACTTCATTCTGTGGAGGGTGGCAGAGCCCTGGAACAGTTGCCCCAGGAGGGTGTGGAGTCTCCCTCTCCGGAGAGATCCCAAACCCACCTGGATGCATTCCTGTGTCACCTGCTCCAGGTGGCCCTCCCATGGCAGGGGGTTGGACTGGATGATCTCCAGAAGGCCCTTCCCACCCCAACCATTCTGGAATTCTGTGGTCCTGTGAGGCAGCCTGGAAGAAACCCCCCAGGACACGTCTGTACTTACAGAGTAGGTGACACCCGTGGAGGAGAGAGCAGCTGGCTCACTGCTGGTCAGGTCAGTGACAGTCAGAGAGTCCAGCTGTGGGTACAGACTCTCCATCTCCGGCTCCTCGGAGAGGTTGTCCTCGCTCTCCACCAGGCTCTGCTTCTCAGCCTCGCTGTCTGCCCAGCTCTCCACCACAGTCAGGGCCACGGTGTCACTGTCACGCAGGAGCCCCGCCGAGCCCTCACCCACGGGGACAAAGTCCACGCTTCCACCAGTGGGAAATTCCCCTTCCAGGCTGTCTTGGCCTTGCAGCTTCTCCTGCTGGACACCATCCGTGTCCAGTGGGGCCGGCACGTCGGACCCAGCAGCCTTTCCCTGGGAGCTGGACGAGGATTTGGTGGTTTCCAGGGCACTGTCCTCGTTGCTGAAGCTGCGCTCCGAGAACCCCGATGTGATGGAGAAGTTTTGGGAAGAGGGGTGCCCAGAATCGGGGGAACACGTGCCGTTGGGAACGGTCCCATTGGGGATCTTGCTTTGTTTGCCATCTTCCAGCTGAGCATCTACTTCAGTCTGTTCCACCTCATCCACAGATTCAAACACCTGCAAAGGGAGAGTGGGAAGACATCCCAGGCATTCAGCAAGTGTTGGGAGCACGGGCACCATATCCCCAAGAGCTGTGTACTCATAGCGCCCATGTTCCCAGCAGTGGAGAGGGAGGAAAACCCCCGTTAGCTTCTTCTCCCTGGATTTGAGTCAGCGCTTGGTTGTTTGCACAGCTCCAAGCCCACAAATCCTTGCTCCAAAGGACTCTGCTTTGCTTGGCATTATATACTGGGCAGAAATTTCAACCTGGGCATGAACACAGGGAGCAGCCACAGACCTTCAGGTGTGAGGCCACGGGGCAGAGCTGAACACTGAACACCACAAGCAGAGCACAGTTCTGACATTAATACCTCCAAAGCAGGTTGGGGACTCATTTACCTCTTCCAACACTGGTTCTGTTTGCCAGAAATCATCGTGGTTGTGGTGAGGGGTCAGCCCAAGCCAGGGTAGAGCCATGGGGACAAGGAATGGAGGGACAAGGTGCTCACCTGGGTGCTGGAGCTGGAGTCGCTCTGCAGCCGGGCGTGGTTCTGCCGGCCGGAGCTGCAGCTCTGTGAGGACTGCAGGGGACAGGGAAAAGGGCAGTGAGAAAGAAAACAAAAAGGGTCGGGGTGAGGGAGCTCAAGCAGAGGTGGCACTTCTGCAGGTGAAGAACAAGCAGAAAATGCATCCAGTAAATATTTGACCCGTGGAGGATGTTCCTGTCACGTCAATGCTGCCGTGTCACCCAGCACAGAGCCCTGCCTCAGCCCCTGGCATTGCTGGGAAGGTGACAAGCCAAAGTCCCAGGCCAGCCCCAGCACTTGTTCCAGTGCTGTGTGTTGGGTCTGAAGGAGCTGCTTTCCTCTGGCCTGCACCGAGGTCACACTGCCTCCCTGGAGTGCAAATTTCTACAAATCTCTGTCCTAATTTGGCAGCAACGCAGCTCAGCCCAGCTCAGTTTACATAAACGATGAAGTCAGGCTATAGAAGAGTCTCTCCAAGCATATTCATGCTTTTTTCCTTTTCTTCAAGGACAAACATTGATGTTTCAAGCCAGGCTCGGTGGAAGCAGCTCCTCTCAAAGTCACGAGCACCCTGTTCTGGCTTCCAGCTGAAGCACAGAGGGAAGGGCTGGGCTTTGCAGGCACCAGCTCCGTGCTCGTGGGGTCCCTCTGAGCAACCAGCCCTCAATGGGAGCAAATCCTCCCCATAAACTGAGCAGAGGTGCAGAGCACGGCCATGACATCACACACAAACAATAGGATTTTAAGAAAATACAGCACATTCAGAGCAGCAGTTGTCCCCACCCTTGTATTGTGGGTGTTTGCTGGGCAGGGCTCTGGTGGAGAGAGGAAGGGCGACAGTTTTCCTCCATTACCATGGGAGCACTTAAAACAGGAAATTTCAGGTTGAGAGGGGAGAAGGGGGAAACTTTGCCTGTGTTCACTCTGCCAGCTCCCTTCCCAGAACAGGCACACGTGGGTACAAAGGAAGAGCCACGGTGGAGATGCTGAGGGGCTGGGAATTATTCCCAGGGCTTCAGCCAACGGAGCAGCGCCTCTGCTCACCCTGAGAGCTGCATCATCCAGTCCCACCCTGCCCCTGGCTCAGACCTGCCTTCCCTGCATCTCTCCCTCTCTGGGCACACACGTAGCCTGCAGGACTGGGGCTGAGCTCATCCCTTTCCCAAAGCACCCACACAAACTTCCCAGAGGGAAGCAGATCGAGTCTCCAGCACTCACCTCCCCTCGCCTCTGGGCCAGCAGCCTGAGGTCAGGGAATGCTCTGCCATGCTGGGCTCTTCTCCTCCAAGGACAAAGCTCTCATGGAAACACTCCCTGGACTCTGTTCCCAGGACTGCTTTTTCTTGCACACGCTTTTCCCTCCACACCCTTTGGTTTGGGCCGTGGATCTCATTCCCCACTGCACTGCTGAAAGCCAGTCCCGTGGTGCTGGGTGTCCCCATGGATGACACAGTGTACTGAGGGTGTACTGAGGCTGGAAAAGGGAGCCAGGAAGCCCAGTGCCCTGCTTCACAGCCCCTCAGTGCCAGCAACATGCTCTTCCTCCTCACCCCTGCTTCAAACCATCTCCCACGGAGCTAATCCTGATGTGCCCCATGAGTACCTCACTTCCACAGACCCCAGCAAGAACAAGACACACAGGTGGGCACAGGGCAGGGAAGGATGGTGGGCAGGACCTGTGTCTCCATCCCACACCGACTCCAGGTGGGCACTGCCCAAGCCCCCCAGGCCCTCACCTCGTTGCTGATGGTGGAGTCCCTGTGCATCATCCTCTGGATGTGGGAGTCCAGGCTGGCCCCCGAGGAGCACTTGGCCAGGGCAGCGGCGTGGGACTCCTTCTCACGCTGCCGGACGATGGCCTCGCAGCCCAGCCACTCTGCCATCGTGTGCTCGTAGCACGCCCGGGTCTGCTCGTCAGCCTGGGACATTATGGATATGAAAAAAAGGCCTCAGGAGGGGAGTTTCTTTAGCCCTTGCAGTACTTTGTGAAGATTCTCTTTCTCATGTGAAGAATTTAAAACAATGTTATAGTTTTGTAAATTTTTACACCTGCACCTACTTCTCAAGGACTGTTTTAGCTTCAACCAGAAAAACATCTAGAAACGGATGTCTCAACCTCTTACTTTGGATCAAATTCGTGGTAGCATGGACTCTGTCAACTTTACCTATTCAGGCAGCAACAGCGACAGGACATGGAGGGACAGGGGCTGGGAATGGCTGTCCCTGGAGAGCCTCAAACCAGACCCTCCTGCACCCCAAATGGGGGGATTCACTTCCATGTGAACTGTGAACAGTCACCCTTACCCTGCACAGTGCCTGACCCACAAAACGTGGCCAAAATTTGGATGGAAAAATGCCCATCCATCTCCTCCCTGCCCTCCCAAGGTGCACAAGGCACTGCACATGGAGGTGCTGCACAAGCCAATGATAAGCTTGGCCCTATCAATCCCTGCTGATCCAAGTGTTTGTCCCACTCCTACCTCCAGCCCAGTCCAGAGTGGACACGAGCCCCAGTGGGCTCATGGGGTGGGCTCTGCAAACAGAGCCTTCCACTGGGCAGGAGCAGGGCACACCAGTGAACACACCCTCACCAACCTCCTTCCTCTCCGCCTCCGTCATCCCAAACTGGTAATGGCCCAGCAGGAAGGGCCACACAGCCTTCCTGATCTCGTGCTGGATCCCGCCGTAGTAGATCAGCCGCAGCAGCTCCTGGTCCTCGTAACTCTGGGGGAAGAGCCTGGGGTCAGGGCACAGACACTGCCAGCACATTGGATGTATGGGTGTCCCCAGCCCGGCTGTGCCACCCTTCAGCACCCTGACCACCCCGTGTTCACTCCCCAGCGATCCCTCAGACCCCTCCCTGGCCTTAAGTAGAGCTGGACGCTGCTGTGGGTGGACATTTCAGCTCCCCACAGCAGAGAGTGGCCCACCAAAGTCACCGAGGGCCACTGCTGTGCCTCTGACCTGGCAGCACGTGAGGAACCCACTCAGGGTGACAGACACTGCTGCAGGCAGGCTCTGAGCAGAAGCACTTTAAGGAGAGCAGTGTTCACTCCCCAGCTCCCACGTGCCGAGGATTAGGAGGCTCAGACTCCGTGCATCCTGGCTGACTTCCCTCCCTGAGGAAATTCTTGATGTGTTTGACCACCTCCCCGTGCTTTACCCACTTCAGTGCCACTGCCCTGGGCTCCCCGAGGCCAGCAGAGCTGTGCGTCCCCAGGGCATGGCCCTACTGAGCTGTCCTGCAGGTATCTGTGCCAGATGTCCACGGTGAGCCCCACACTGGCACTGCAGGGGACAGCAGCCCACAAAAGTCACCAGGGCCACTGCTGTGCCTCTGACCCTACTCAGGACTGCAGGGTGACAGACACTGCTGCAGAAGCACTTTAAGGAGAGCAGTGTTCACTCCCCAGCTCCCACGTGCCAAGGATTAGGAGGCTCAGGCTCCGTGCAGCCTGGCTGACTTCCTTCCCTGAGGAAATTCTTGATGTGTTTGACCACCTCCCCATGCTACACCCACTTCAGTGCCACTGCCCTGAGCCAGTGTGTCCCCAGGGCATGTCCCTACCGAGCTGTCCTGCAGGTATCTGTGCCAGATGTCCACGGTGAGCCCTGTGCTGGCGCTGCAGGGGACGTCGGGGGACACGATGTTGTGGTTGACCAGCGCCGAGAGGTGGGTTCTCACCGTGGACAGGTGTCTGCAGTAGGCCAGCCCTGCAGCAGGAACACCACACCTTCAGCTGTGCAACTCCGGGGAAAACGAGGGTGAAGAGCAGGAGAAAGCTCTGGTGAGGCTGGTCCCTGGGGGAGGCCCTGTGCAGCCACAGCCAGACCTCGGAGCAGGGAATCTACAGGGACAGGTCCCTCATCTTGTACACCCAGGCCGAGGGTCAGTGTCCAGCTGTTTGCTCCCACCCTGAGCACCTGCAGCAGACTGGTCCCAGTTCCCCTGGCCCCTTCCAGCTGCCCCAGCACCACTCCCAGCCCGGAGCCCAGGACCTCATCCCTTATCCCACCACACATCCCAAAGCAGCAGGGAGGTGACAAGTACTCACATCCATAGAAGGCCCGGGACAGGATCTGGTACTTCATGTTGTCACACAGCAGTTTCAGCGGAGCTCTGCCAACAAAAACCAAGGGGATGTGAGGGGAGAAAATGCCCCTGTGCATCCCCTCAGCCTGGCTTTGATCCCACTGATCCAGCTTTGCCTGCAGAGATTCACCTGGTCCAGAGCAGCAATTCCTGCTGCCAGGCCGTGGAGCAGCTGAGATGTCCCAGATGCAGGGACAAGCCTCACCTCAGCCCCATCCCAGCCACCCTGCTGTGGTCCCTGGCACTGAGCCCTGGCTCTGCTGTGCCCATTGTCCTCGTACCTCTCGTGGCTGCAGCCATTGGCCGGGCCTCCGTCGGAGGAGCCGCTCTGGGAGCAGGAGGAGCAGGAGGATTTTCGGGTGCTGGGCTGCCACATGGGGGGCAGGACAGCCCCTGGAGCATCCATCAGGTCCTGGGGCACTGCAGGAGGGCAGAGAGGAGCATCAGGTACAGCCTGGCACTGCCCTGGAGTCAGGGAGCTGCAGGGGCCCAGCAGAGAGCTTTGATTGGCAAAGGCAGCATCCCACACTCTTCCCGAGGAGGCTCCAGCAAACCCAAGTAGGAGCCACCACAGGGAATGACAGCACTGGTGAGCTCAGGAGGAAGGAAAGGGAACAAAGAGCCCTGATGAGAGAGAACCGTCGCTAATTAACCAGCTAATTCAGAAAGCTGATCTTAAACTGCTTCGTGCTGACCAAGGCAGAAACCCAACACCCAACGCAGAGATTGCAGAGAGGAGAGAAAACAGGATTGAAATCAGCTGCTGTCCCAGGAAGAGCAGATTGCTGGGAGGGAAAAGGCCCATCTCTCAAAGGATCCCATCCAAAGTTCAGGGAAAGAAGGGAGCATCCAAATCACAAGACAGGAGATGAAGACTTGGATGAGGAGGTTGAGAGGGACATCAGGAGCTCTGCATGTTGTCACTTGTTAATCCCTGCTTAAACTCAAAGTGCTGCTGCAAAGGCCTTGGGTCCTGCTCAGGTACCACCCACACACAGCCCAGGCCATGAGGAATAAGCATTTTTACTACTCCTTGGAGTAAAAATTGTGGTAGAAATTTCATCTTCTGGCTGGGCAAGATGAAATATCCTCGCTCTCGCTTGGTCTCACTGACTCTCCCTGCTTGTGATAAGCAATAACTGGCATTGGCAGGAAAAACATTGAATTATTCCTACTTAAGTCACTGAGCTGAAGGGTCAGTGACAGTCAGTGGTGACAGGGACAGCTCTGCAGGACCTGCCAAGTGACAACACAGGCGAGCTGAGCACCAGACCCAACCAAGAGCTCATTACACTGATGCCAAGAGGTGCCCAGAGCAGCACGGAGAGCTCGGGATGTGCCAGGGAGACTCAGACACCATTTAGGGATCACCACCATCTTGCTTCCAGCTGGAATCTTCACCGTCTTCCCTCTCCCAGCAGTCACAGGTGCAAGGAATGGGTGAAAAGCACCATTAATGGCAACTAGAGACACGGAGAGAGGGACAAGGGCACAAATGAAAGGGGAGAAAGGAAGAATCCGTGGAGAAGAAGAGAATGATACAGCTCCACAGCACAGGCTGTGATGATGCCAGCTGAGGAGATGGCAGCAATTCATTTCCCAGAAAATGTGGCCCCCAGCATGGAATTTTAAGGGGTAGATCAAAAGGCAGCCACAGAAAGGCACATCTCTAGCTGCTGTTTTAGCTTCAATCAGGTTTTTATCTGACTCACTGAATTGTGTTAGTCAGCTGAAGGCAGGGAGAACCAAGTATAATCTCAGCTGACGTTATGGAGGAGTCACAGCGGATGTAATTTCTCCCTCATAGCCTCCAAAATATAGGAAAAAGGTTTCCATCACATTTCAGAGCTGTTTTAACACACACTCCACAAGTCTTCTACCCCAAACTCATGTTTCCCTCTTTATAAAGTCACCTATGATGTCCCCAGAGGTCAGAAAACAGTTCCTGGCATCTCACAGAAGGGTGAGGACAAACGTACAGACATTTCAGCCAGGCTCTGCTCATTCACCACCAGACATTAAGAGGCATTTCTGGTTGGGAGAATCCAGCAGCATCCCCTCCCTTGAGTTAGGGACTGAAGACAGGTGGGTGCAGGCTGGCAGCACCCAGAGCAGGGTGCTGTGACCTCCCCTTTGTGCTGCAGGAGCCACACTGAAGGAACATCACTGGATTTAATGCAGCCTGGGGGCAGCAAGAGAAGAATCAGCCCTGGGGGCTTGTGATGGCAGAAGGTGGTCCCCAAGTGACTGAGGGGAATCTTTTCACTGAAATTTTGTGTGAGAGGGGTTTTTTCTGACCATTAATGCTGTTGTGCAGCTGCAGAAACAAAGGACTCAGTAGCAAGTGGAAGGTTAAAACAGAAAAACCCACAGAATCATGGAATGATTTGGGTTGGAAGGGAACTTAAAGATCATGGGACACCTTCCACTATCTCAGGTTGCTCCAAGCCCTGTCCTACCTGGCCTTGGGCTCTTCCAGGGATGGGGCAGCCACAGCTTCTCTGGGCACCCTCACAGCTTCCCCACCTCCCCAGGGAGGAATGATATTTAGGATCAGGCAGCACTGACACAACCAGAGCCCCTTCCCTGGAACCACCTCCTGCTTTGCCCCACGCCCAGGCTCCTACAACCCCCCAAAGCCTGCCCTGCACTCACCAAACTCTGCCTGTGTCCCAGGGTAGATGATCCTGAAAACATAATCCGTGGCTTCATCATCTTCCTTGTCAGAGGCGGACTCAGAGGAGCCCTGGGGGCTGCGCTTCCTCAGTTTGGGAAACACCTTCCCCTGGGGGAGCAGAATGTGCCCTTCACCAGCCACCCCAGGCCCGACCACCCCCTTCCCAAGCTCCTGCCCCACATGCTTTGCCATGTCTGCACATCCCCTGGGCTGGAGCAGCCTCTGGATCCAGTTTCCAGTGGCAGGTGAATCCCTAACCCTGCTGGGCACAGCGTGAGCACAGCCCAGAGAACCAAACCCTCGTGGGCAGCCCTCCCTCTTCACCCTCCCCAGCTTTCCAGAAGGGTCTGCTGAGCTGGGCAAGTCCATGAGCTAAACCCAACCACCACATTTTAAACCCTTATTAATTTTGGGAGGGGATCATTTAAGACGCGGCACCCACCAATGCCAGGGAGAGAGTCCACAGGGGAACCCCAGCAGGAAGAGGCACCCACCTTTCCCCGCTGGGACCAGAGGGGTGGATCCAGCTGCCCGTGGGGCAGGAGGCCGTTCTCCAGGCAGGACAGGAACTGCAGCAAGTGCCCTCCACGGGGGAAGCGCAGAGGTGGCCTCTGGATGCCATCCTGGCTCACCAGGACAACCGTGCCACCGCTGTCCACTGCGGGCAACAGCCAGAGCAGACACAGCCATCAGAGAGGGAAACAGCACAGGCCACAAGGCAGAGGGCAGGAAAGCTCAGGGAATGGAAAATAAGGAGTTTCTTCCTAGTGTGGGTGCTTGTATAAGGCCAGGATTCTTGTATAAGGCCAGGTTCTTGTATACTTGCACGACAGCCAGGAGCTGGGGGAAAGACTTTCCTAAAATCATAGCGGCCACCCAGAGCTCTGCTCATCTGCCCTGGAGCCAAAGCAGAGCCCTGTGCACTCCCCAGAGGGAAGGGATTGAGTGCCAGGGTGCCACAGCCCCCAGCAGCCCCGGCTGTGGCCTTACCTTGCTGGTGACAGTGCAGGTACACGATCTCCTCCAGGCGAATGGTCATGGCATAGTCCCAGTACACGCTGGAACAGAGGGACAGGCAAGCTGTGAGCCTCAAGGCTCTGCTGCTGCTCACAGATCCTGCTCCAGATCCCCTGGCACCAGGCAAAGCCACAGAAAGGATGAGATCCTGGAGCAGTGATGCCAGCCTGATGAGTGACAACATCCCTCTAGAACCAGGAGCTGTCCCTGCCACCTCAGCTCACCCTGTCCTCCCTGCCCTGCGTGGTTTCCCTACCCTCACACTGTTCCAAGGCACAGAAAATGTGTCCATGGATCCTGGCTGCTCTGGGCACCCCAAGAATCCATCAGGAGCAGCTGCAGAGCCCCAAGGAAATGTGCAGTGAGGTCCAAGCCTGGGCTGCTGCTCTGCCCTGGGGAGGGGAAGTAAACCCTCACAATTTGTGGGGTTTTTTCAGAGCCCACAACACATTTGGTCTCAGCTGCTTCTGTTCAAGAGCTGTCTCAGCACAGGCACCTCGAGGAGTCTGAGCAAACCTAGAACGTGCTGGAGAGCTGGTGGCCACCACACAGGGCAGGGTTTCATTCCCGTGGAGAGCCCAGCACCGCTGTCCGAGGGTGCCAGCACTCAATCACATCCCACTTCTTTGCAACAAAGCAAATTTCCAGATTCTGAGCAGCAGCAGCACCTGCCACTTCATAAAAATAGTGCTTAAATGACATTAAAACAGCTCGTGAAGGCAGTGAAGGACAGGAAGGTGTGCAAGAGTCACTCCTTGTACAGTCATACTTACTGTGCCATCTGCCTCCTCTCTTCCTTGGTCACGTCTTGACACTGGGAATTTTTAGAGCTTAGGCTGATGCCCAAGGCAAGAACTCAGAAAAGGAGTGTAGAGATGAAAACAGATTTTAGGGGAAGTTACCAGGCACAACTGAACAGCCCAGGGGCCAAGAAGAAAGGGGAGATGAAAAGAACACAGGTAAACAAAACCCAAAAAACTACAACTGACAATGAACAAAACTGAGCCCAAGTTTTGCTGAAGAGGATCTCTACTCTAGGTCAAAGCATCAGTGTCCTAAACACTCCCGCTTTCCTGGAGCATCTGCTGCTGGAAAGGGATTTTGTTTCTCAGGCAAACTGGGACCTGGCGTGATTCTGTAAGGCCTGTGAAAGGATTGCAGCTGGCAAAGGAAACACCAGCAGCCCACCAGGAGAGAAGGGCATGGCCACACTGCCAAGCCACGGGAGCAGATTCAGCAGGAACAAGCTCCAGGGATAAATCCAAGGAACTCTGAATTACCAAAACAGCACCACCAAACAGCACATGCTGTCACCAAGCCTGATCCCCAGGGAACTGCTCTTGCTCCCTCCCGCAGATTCTCTCCCCTGTCCATGAGCTCCTCATGTCCCCAGAGATGAAAATAGCCAGGATAAACCCAGGAGCACTGTGCCCTGGGAGGGAGGGGAGGGCATTCCCCTCTGAAAATCCCCCAGGAAAATAAATGAAACCACTTTGTGGGTTTTGGAACACTCCCTCGCTGAGCACTTCCCAGCAGAGACACATCTCACACCACCTCCTGCCACCCTCTCCCAGCCTCCTTCCCTTTCCAGACTCAAGGACGATGGTTTTGCTCTGGCAAAACACTGATGGCTTTGCACACCAGACCCAAACTCTGACCATGGGGAACTTTTCCCCCCCTGCCCCAGCACACTCAGAGCCAGTCACCTCTTCTCGTAGTCCAGGTCCCCCACGGAGCCGTTCATCAGCTGGTTGGGGGTCCACTTCAGGGCCATGATGTCAGCAGTCTGGTGAAGGGACAGGTATCCCGGGATTGCCTCCATGTCATCTCGCTTGGGAAGAGGAACACAGGGACAGAGTGAGCTGGAAGATGCCAGAAGCACAAAGCCCTGGAGCCCAGCCCTGCCCGCTGCCCCTGAGCCGACCCAGCTGATGCCTTATGTTTTAGCTTTTATATTTTTCAAATCCTGCATTCCCAGTGTGTAACTCTGCAGTGTCCTGCAGCCTGGGAGCTGCTGCTCTCTCATGCTGAGACAGACAGAACAAAGCCTCTCCAGGCTGCTCTCCAAGGACACCCAGCCCGGCCTAGGCCCAAAATGTGTAACCCAGCATCTTGAGAAGGGGGGAAAGCTGAGGGGAAATTCCATCATTAGCTAAAGTTTAATTGGTGAAATTGAGTTGATCTGCAAATGGACCAAAGCTATAAAAGTGTGAAGAACTCGTGACTCGGGGTCCATCTTGGGTGCAGCCTTTGGCCTGCCCAGGGTGTGCCTCTGAAGGCCTTTCTAATAAATATCCACCTTTATTCCCTTACTCCTGTCCAGTCTCTGTTTCTAGGTTGGCCTCCTTAAGCATCACAGTCACAAACAGGGAGAAACCCACTGTGTCCCTGGAAAACCTCCTAGCAGAGACTCGAGGACACCTCACTGCCTTGGAAAAGGGCTGAGAGCAACTGCCCAGCAAGGAAAACTTAACAGCTCCACCTAAAAGCAGTTTGCACTTCATCTATTTGACTGCAAGAAGCAGGAAGGGACAGGAGAAGGAGTTTTGTGGTAAAGAATGGGCAGGGAGAGGAGCCTGTGTTTCTTCTCAGACTGAAGCAGAGCTCTTCCACCCCACTGGGAGGATCCACATCACCAAGACCTCCACAAACACAGTCCACTCACTGTCTTCCCAGATTAAAAATGTGCTTTTCTCCATCCAGGAGCAATTTGGGATAGAAGGAGGTGCTGGGGAGCAGAGCAGGGTTTCAAAGCCCAGGTTTCCCAGCAGGAACTCACCGGCTGCACCAGGACGTTGTTCTTGCCGTACAGGAGCGTGGCTCGGGAATTCTGGTGCAGCGACTCCACGTAGTCCCTGGCAGACAGGGACGGCCTGTCGTCCATGCTGCCACTGGAATGTCTTTTCTGAATCTGCAAGAGACACCCCCACAAACCTGATGTGGGAAACGGAGGAGCAGAAACCCCCACAAACACCAATGAGTTTGATTTACAGCCCTGGAAAGAGCTCGGGTTGATGTAATGATAAAGGTATACAGATCTTAAGTAGAAAAATTATAAACCTATGTTTCTATAGTTATAAGTAAAAAAAGGTATTGGGTGATATGGTGAAGGGTTTTAAGTATGATAATATGATTTTATAGTTTAAGTTAAGAATTTAGATGTTATAATAGAAGTATGTGTGTGTACATGAGCTAACAAGTTATTGGTCAAGAAACAGACACAATGCAGTAAAAAGTACCAAAGGTGATAGGTCATAAAATCAAAACAAAGTTTCGTGTTAATTGTCTGTTGGACTAAAAAGTTATAAATTGCCATGTAACTCTGAAACTCGTGACTTTCTTTAGTTATGGCGACTTGCTATTAAACCTGTAATTCCTGAGACTGATGCCTTGTTTGATTTTTTACGTAATAAGTCGCAAATAACAGAGTTGGTCCCGTCTCTTGAATAAGGCTCTGGCACCTGAGGTGAGCACAGACACCCTCTGGCTTCCCAAAAGCTTCTCTTGAACCTCATTCCCTCACACTTAAGAGGGTCACTACTAGAAATCTTTCCCTTAGGGTCCTCTAAGGGGATTCCTGGCTCTGTCCAAGCTCAGAGAAGCCCCAGGAGTGAGCTTTGTTTTCAATGCACAGAGCAGATTCAGCTCTCTGTTCACACATGGTGTTCCCAAGGCACACAGACTCCGGGATGCAGTGCCAGGAGAGGCTGGCACACCACTGCTCTCCATGAACCACATTCCAGCACCTCTGCCTCAAAGACTTCCCTCATCAGAGAGCTCCACGGGCCTTCCCAAGCAGAGGGAGCCCGGATCCTGTGGCTCTGGGAGGAGCACAGAGGTTTATCCCCACTCACGCAGAGCGCCGGGCGCTTGGTGGGCGAGTCCTGGCGGCAGTGGGAGCTGTGGATCCGGTGCCTCTGGACCAGCTCATCCGCTGAGGGGTCTGTCCAGAAGTGGTCAGCAGTCTTCATCTTCGTGTACTCCAGTGCACAGGGCCCCACTGTGGAGAGGAACATCCCAAAAGTTAAGGAGCCATCTGTGATCCCACGGCCGAGGTCACCTCCCGGATCCAGAGATCACAGATTTGGGAGCACGGGTTTGGAAAGCAAGTAGGGAAAGTGTTACCCAATAAAGATGCAAGAATCGGCCCATCCACAGGATCCATCAGGAGAGCTTCCTTCTCATAGTACTTACTAGAAGAAATAAAGGACAGCAGAATGCTGGAGCACTGCAAAGTTATAGACAGTGGGTTTAAATCCCTGTCATGCCATTCTCTTTCTCTATCTCCCCTTGATGGGGAGAGGGCAAGAAGCCCTAAACAGGCTGAGAAATTCCTGGGGAACAGCCACCCTCCTGCAGCACACCACCATCTCCTAACAAACCTGCCCAGGCCTGGAGACCCTCTCAGGACACCTCAGCATGCAGATCCCAGAAGAAAAGAGCAATGCAGCCCTGCCAACCCAGCCATCACCAGGTCTGTCCATATTTTAGGGAGTGTACAGTGGTCACCAGCAGCAGGGCATCCATCAGAGTGCCCACGATGGGCACTGAGTGACACGCCTGGCCTGTGCCATCCAGGGATTCCCCGGCCCACGTGGATACTGGTGTTGCTCAGCCAGCAACACCCCCAGTGCCATGAAGGGGTGGCCACAGGGACGTGGGTGGCCTGTGCCAGCACTCACCTGCTGTTCTCCACCAGGTAGTGCACGATTTTATCCAAGACCTTTTCGAAGAGGGCCGTGCGGATCCAGAGGTGCTTGATGGCCTGAGGAGACAGGTTGGGCAGCTTCGGCACCTTGCGCACGTTCTCCGGGACGCCCTGGGCTTGGTTTCGCCTTTAGAGGGACAAGAGACAACAACACCACGGGCTCATCCCTGAACTCTGAGGGCGCTCCTGCCACCTGGGGTTTGGGGGTGTTGGCTGGGGGATCCCAGAGAACCGCCTGGGACGGAGCTCTGGAGCTGCTCCCTGTGTCTATCCCCCGCTCCAGAGGGGCCACACCTGCATTTGAAACCAGACATCACTAAATCAGTTCCCCACTGCAAAGACACCTCAGAACTCTGCTCTCCACATCTCCAGCCCACACATCTTTCCACGGCTGAGCTCACAGGCAGAGCAGCTCATCTTAGGACAGCTTAAAATTCCTGCCCTCAGGTAGCTGCTCCATCCATCTCCCTGCTAATTGTCCAAGGATGAGTAATCCTCTCCCAAGCAGCAGCTGAATTACTGCAGGTTCAAGCCCTGCACACTGAGACAGGCAAACGTGGTTCCAGCTGGCGTGGTGAACTGCTCCATAAACTGTGACAGCTCAGCAGCAGCGTGCTCAGCTGTCCCTGAAGCACCAGAGCAGGCGCAGAGGGAGCTAGAACTTGTCCACCCCTGCTTAAAACACATCCACAACTCAGTAGAACAGCAACCAGTTTGGTCAAGACATAAAAAAATACGGATACGAAAAAGGCCTCAGCGGGAAATTTCTTTAGCCTTTGCAGCACTTTGTGAAAGTTCTGTCTTTCCCATGTAAAAGAATTCAAAACAATGTTACAGTTTTGTAAATTTCTGCACCTGTAGTTACTTCTCAAGGACTGTTTTGGTTTTAACCAAAAAAACATCTAGAAACAGATGTCTCAGAACTTGGCCAATCACCCCAAGGGGTGGGTGTCCAAGGGACCAATTGTTTTATGCCATTCAACACGCTCCTGCATATTAACATATAAAAGTTCAATCTTTCATTAAAGTTCCTTACTTCGGATCATCCTCTGACTGTTTGGACTCTATCCTTCCTTACCCGTTCGGGGTGCTACAGCGACAAAAAACACCCAGGACAAGACTGAAGGAGCAATTCCTCCCATCGAGGCTCAAGCTGAACCCAAACCACACCTCCCACCCCAAAACCCGAGTGAGCAGAGAGGACTGGCAGCCACGCCAGGGCCTTACGCGTTCTCAATGAGCTGCTCCAGGTCCTGCACCTTCCTGCAGAGCTCCTCTGCCAGGGGGAAGCTCTTGCCCACCTTCATGAAGAGCGCCGCGATCTTGTTGCTGCGCAGGAACCCGGCCGCCCTCCGCTTCAGCCCGAACAGCACACAGCATTCCACGGCGGCTGCAGCAGAGCACAGGCCTCAGCATCACAATATTCCCAGCTGGAAAGACCTCCAGGGATCATTGAGACCAGCTCTTTGAGTGACTGGCCCATGGATGGAGCACAGAATTATCAGCGCCGTGCTCTACCCAACTGAGCCAAGCCCAGCATCGCTGCAGCACCTTCCCTGTGCTCTCTTCCCAGAGAGCTGGGGCCGATCAGCCTGGGCAGCAGGAGGTTGTGTGGAGACCTCACAGCACCTTCCAGGATCTGGAGGGGCTACGAGGAATCCAGAAAGGGACTGTTCATCAGGTGCTCATTATCCCTGAGCACAGCAGAATAGAAATCCAAGCTCGTGTCCCTGCTGTGAAAAAGTTCATCTGGCTTTTTTTTCTCGCACCCAATTTTAAAGACACAGACAGACACAGGATTCATACCAAGACGATATGGGATACACACCAAAGTCACCCCAAGACATTAGGACACCTTAT
>VWZT01010030.1:208939-221942 GCA_013397055.1 Pachycephala philippinensis
AAAGTTGTTCAATCTTCCATTAAACTCTCTCTCACTTTGGATCATTTCGTGGTAGCGTGGACTCTGTCAACTTTACCTATTCTGGCAGCAACAGTGACAACACCTCCCACTAGCCCAGGTTGCTCTAAGCCCCATCCAGCCTGGCCTTGAATAGTTCCAGGGATGGGGCAGCCACAAAGCTCCTAAAACTCCTCAGACAGCAAATTAGAAGGCAGAGACGTCCCCACCTTGGCTTCAGGAAATTGTAACCCCATCACACATGGGAATTAACAGCAAACATCACATCTCCAGGCAGGGTAATTGCTGTGCTGGGCAAACAGGCTGACACCCTCCTTTTGGGTTTCTGGTGGATTGTGGAGAAACCAGCCTCTCCCTGATGTTTTCCCTTTGTCCCAATCTGAGGGATGGGCACAGCTGCAACAGGAGGTTTCACTCCCTGTGCTGGGATGGTGCGAGTGAGGGCGAGAAAGCTCAGCAGCAAGGACAGGCACACTGAGGGTTTCTAAAGCAGCACGGGAAACGGGGCAGTTTTCCCCAAAAATCTGTGTCCATACAAACATTTTTCTGAAAAACAGAAAGGAACAAAGAACTTGGGGATAAATCACAGGCAGTGCTAGCAGCTCAGTCTGGGTTTGGGCACCCTCCTGGCTCAGCCATGACTTTGTCAGCACTCAGGGACATGGGGACTTGTTAAGTCCCTGTGGAAAGCTTTGCCTGACTCCATGTCCTGGACACCAAACCTCAGTGAGTGCCCAGACACCTTCCCTGTCCTGCCACGGTGAGCAGGGATCCTGGAGCCAGCGATGACTCCACAGAAAGACGCACACACGCACAGGCTCAGCTCGTTCCCAAAGTCCCCCGGGAGGGCTCAGGATGGATGTCTAGTGCCAAACACAGACTGATTAAACAGCCTGATCAAAGCACTGGCAAATCACACAGTCCTCAGGCCCTTGATGCAGGTCTGACAACGAGCTTCTGCTCCCTCCTCCCCGGGAAGCCGGCGCTGCCGAGCCGAGCCCACCGGATGCTGCTTCACCTCCTGCCTGGAAAAGCACACTTCCCTACAGCTGAACAGCTCCATGGAGACGTGGAAAAAGGCATTCCATGCAGCTCCCAGGCTGTGAGAGGCTCATTATCCTGCCCTGCTCAGTGCCGTGCCTGAGCTCGGTGCCGAGCAGCAGCATCCAAGGGCTGGAGAGACACAGCCTGTGCTGGCAGAACAAATTTGGGCCAGCCCAGCCCTGCTGACCCCCAGCAGCCAGGCAGAGCCTCTGCATGGACACCTGGCTTTGAAACCAGGCCCTGCACAAGCCCTCCCAAAGCCCAGAGGGCTTCACCTGCTCCAGGATTATGTGCAGATGCAAATAAAATAAAACCCAAACTGCTCCATGGCTTTGTCAGAAAACCCAACATCTCCCTCATTTTTCCTGTGCTCCGTGGTTGAAATACGAGGTTTTTTTGTTTTCATGGTTGAAATCCAAGTGGCAAACAGCCCCACCTGCCTGGGACTGCACCCAGGGGTGCCCACTTGTAGCAGCCAGCTCAGGAAGGTCCTGAAAGCTCAGGTACCACAGGGGGTGAGCAGCCAGGGCTGTGCTCCCAAGGGAGAACCTCTGTGAGCTCCCAGTGCCACCAGTTCCATTCCAAATTCCCAGCAGACAAATGGGAGCATTGGTCAGGTCACAGGCAGCACATCCCAGCTCCTGCCAAGCAGGGAGAAATCCCAGCTCCTGAAAGGCTTCTGGCACACGGCACCGAGGCAGAGCTGTCAGCAGCATCTGTTCTCAGGGCCAGATCTGAACCTATGCAGAACCCCACTCCTGCTGGCAGAACTACAGGGAAATGTGCAGCTTCCACAGGAAAAACTCTCCCCGTGTGTGGGAAACACAAAAAAAGGTAGAAAGGCTCCTAAGTGCGAGAAATAATAGGTATTGTAGGGGCAATGGTAGGATTTTTAAATCAGATGAGTTTCGGAGCTCAGTTGTGTCACCCACTGCAAATAGACACTGAAGAGATTCTCCTCATCCTCAGGACATAATCCACAGCACAGCCACGTGCTGCAGGGACCCTGTTCAGCTACACCCAGGTGAGGGGGGAGCTTTGACTGAAGATACTCCTGAGCTGCCCAGAGCTCTGACACGATTCAAACCACTTGGGCTGAGCAGCCTTGGCTGACATGGACACCAAACCCTGGGCTCCCACGGCCCCGCCGCCGGCTCCCCATCATCCTCCCAGGGCAGCCCGGACCTGACAGATGCCAGCTCGTGTTTGTCTGCTCCAAACCCCCCTCATGGCACCCCGGGGGCCGCTGCCCTTCCCTGCCAGACCATCCCGAGGGGTTTGTGCTACGCTGGCTGCGCACAGGGCTCCGTCAGGAGCGCTCTGCTGGGAAGGCAGCTCTCTCCAGGGAAAAGGGCAGCTCTGGCAGCCAGAGCCAGGCTTGCAGCACGCTCTGCTTGGCAGGGAGAGAGGTTATTTATAAGCTCACCCGGCTCCTGGAGAGCTGCAACACCGAGGAAGGTGCACAGCACCGTTCCAGGGAGAGGAAGAGCAGACGGAGCAGGAGGGGGACACCAGGAGCCAGGGAAAGGGCAGCAGCACCTGAAGAGGCCAGAAGGGACCAAGGAGCCCTTCGTGCCTGGATGCCTCAGCTCCCTGCTGCAGGAGCCTATAAATAATCCCAGGCTGAGGAGCCTCGTGCTGCACAGAAAAGCAGGGAATGAGTCACACCTGGAAGTCTGCTCTGCTCTTTCGATGCCACACAGAGCTCCTGAGTGTCTTTGATGTGAGGGCCCAGGAGGAAAGGAGAAAGTCCAGCCTCCAGGCTCCTTCTCATAAACTCCCATTCCGCAGCAGCAAAGAAAGATTTGGACTTGACAGACTTTCAGTTGAACCAACTCTCAGGGGAATTTAAAAATAAAATATTATTTCTAGTCCTTCCTCAATGGCTGCACGCACTGCCAGAACCCCTCCCTTTTTGGACACATCCCTTTATATTTTAAGCACAAAAGCCTCAGGGACTCCGACCTCTGCCAGAACAATGCATCCTCTGGCACTCCCCACTTCCCCAGCCCAAGGTCCTGGAGCTGGTGTTCCCAGGAATGGCACAGCCCGGGCAGGGAGTGCCCAGCACCAAAAGCCCCAGCCCAGGCCAGCATGGGAGACTCACCACAGAAGGAGATGATGTGGCTGCTGTCCTCGTGCACGAATTTCCTCGTCACAGCCTCCTCCATGATCTGCTTCACCTGCAGGACAGAGGCACTCAGGGAAAACATGGAATTTCAGGCATGGAGCAGAGTGAGGAGACCTGAGGTGGGGTGGGTGCACAGGAGCCTCCTCTGCTCCCAGGTTTTCCCAGCAGCACAGGAGCTCTCGTGGAGGATTGATGCAGCTCTGCCTGCTGAGCATCACCAGCTATTTCAAAAAAATCCGATATAAAAAAAAAGGGTTGTTTCATTTTTGAGGAACTTCACAATAGGAAAACAACGAGCCGAGAATTAACTGAGGGAACTGAGCATCGCTTAGATAAAAATCATCTCATAAAGGTACCCAAATCCCATATTCAAGGCTTTTACAGCATTGTCCTGTTCTCTTGTTTTGTTTGACAAATTTCCTGTGACACAGCTGTCCCAAATGACTGCAACTATCCATCAGTGCCTGATTCAGTGATCACCTGGCACCAGCTGTGCCCAGGAATTCCATTGCACAGCAGTGCCAGCAGCTCTGCCCTCTCTGACTCACGACTGGCACTCGGCTGATCCAGAGGAAGCTGTCACTTAGTGCTCATCGGGGGCACAATTAGGGGACAAAAACAAACAGGACCCCACAGAAATTAGGAGGGTAATTCTTGCAGGGAGCAGATGGGAGGTCAGACCTTCCACCAGCAGAGTGGTGACTTCCATCCCCAGCTGTCACTCTCCCTAATCCTGCTGCAACCAGCCCAAGTCCAGCTGAATCTTTGCTCCTTAAACATTCAGTTCCCAACCACTTTTCCTTTCAAACACAGCTGCCAGCATGCCTGGATCTCATCTCCCAGTGCCTCTAGAACATCTTGGTTTTGGAAAACACAGGGGAAAGTGTTGCCAGTGCAGAGCTGAGGGTGAGAAGGAAGCTCTGCTTAGCAAGGTGTTCTCCCTGAGGGCACAGGGAGGAGGGAAATACAGCAGGACAAGACTTGGCCAAGCAAGCCTTGCATGAATGAGAGACCTTTAATGGCATCATTTGGGGAATTAATCCCCTTTGCAAGGTATAATCAAAGTTATGCACGGCTGACAGCTCCATAAAGGAAACCTTGAGTATGGATTAAGAGAAGAGTCCTCTCTGAGCCAAGAGCTGCTCTGTGTCAGAGCCATCAGGTGAGATCCCAGCCCTGCTCCCTGCTCGGTGACTAACGGAGCACTGAGACTTCCCTGGATGCCAGCAGCTCGGATGAGCTGGTACTGAGTCAGGAAATCAGAGCAAGGAATGTCACTGAGATGTGGAACTCGGGACTGGAGGTGGCTCAGAGCGCTGGGAAATTCCTCCTGGCACAGCACGATCCAGCTCCTGCATCTCCCACATCTCCCACATCCCAACCTTGCGCCCAGAGCAGATCCTCCACCTGCAGGAACACCCCGCGGAGCAGGAAAAAGCTCCATCTTCCACCTCAGTGCTTTGTTGTGTCCCAAAAGTGCAGCTGTCCCTGGTCAGGGCAGCTCCTGGTGCTCCTTCACTCCTTCCATCCCACCCACAGTTTTCCCCTTGTCCCAGTGCCCCGTGCTGGGAAGGGGCAGCTGCAATCCTCACTCAGGGCTCCCTGCTCCAGCGACCTTTTATTTTACATTTCAGCAACAGAAACGGGGACAGAGCAAGTCCCAGCAAGAGGAGAGGAGCCTACGGATGCTAAAAAGCTTTAGCAGAGAAGTTTTCAGCTCTCTGCTGCATTCTGTGAGGGCTCTGTCTTTCCCATGCAAACTATTAAAAAAAACGCTGTGGGTTTTGTAAACCAAATTTGTTATCTTGCACCTACAAATTATTTTAGGATTGTTATGATATCGACTGGGGAAATATTTTAAAATGGGTGTTGTGAGAATTGACCAATCGCTCTGGTAGGTAGCTGGCTAGAGGTCCAATAACCTTTTGCCATTCAAGTAAACTTTAGGTGAACTAACACATAGAAACCCGTCTGTTATTAAATAAATAATTCCACTGTCTCCATTTCTTCCTGGCTCTGTGTTGTTATTTCTCTCCATCCCTGCTACGACAGCAACAGGAGCCTCTGTCTCCCCCACATCCCTCGACCTTGGCTGCAGGGGTGGATCAGGGATGGGAACCACCACACACCTCAGGTGATCCCCAGATCTGCCCCTTTTCCTCCACCTGGAATTCCAAATATATTCTGGAAGCCTGCCCAGCCCAGGAGCCATCCCTGACCACCCCTGGCAGGGAGGTTCACATCTTGGGGCCCCTCAGGGATTCCCTGAAATTTGGCTCTCCCACCCTTGTCCAGATGGCTCCTGACCCTCATCCAGGCAGGCTGAGCTTCCTCTGCCTGCAGGGCACAGCACTTCTCTCTCACACATCCAACTGACCTCCCAGAAGATGATGACACAGATATTAAAAGTACATTTGTGGCAGCACTGGTGGTATCAGGATTTTAACCCCCACCACTAAATACACCTGAGAATCAACGTGCAGAGTTTTGTCTTTACCAGCTTCTGATTCAATGAGGAAATATTCCAATGTAAGCAGCATATTCAAATATTTGGAATTTCAATGTATTGACACGATGCCTGCAGTGACTCCGGCCATCCCCAGGCCACTGACCATCTGCCTGTCCAGGGCCTGGGGAGCATCCAGGACAGCAGGACCCGGCTCTGACAGGGCATTTCAGTGCCAGCACTGCTCAAACCACCTGCACGCTCGAGGCACAAACAAAACACCTTCCAAGAGACACAGTTTAGTGGAAAATTACTCATTAAAAGTAAAAAAAAATGCACGGCGTTGACTGAGGTGGCAACGCTAAAAATAAATCGAGGAAGTCTGAAGGACTGGAAGTGGAAAGGGCACTGCAAGGAGGGCACTCAGCTGGCGTGTGACAAGTACAAAAACCAGCCCAGGAGGCAGAGGACAGACAGACAGACAGACAGACATGGCCTTGTAACAGAAAACAAGGGATATCTTGGAATCCTGGAATGGTTTGGGTGGGAAGGGACCTTAAAGCTCATCCAGTCCCACCCCTGCCATGGGCAGGGACACCTTCCTCTATCCCAGGGTGCTCCAAGCCCCATCCAACCTGGCCTTGGGCACTTCCAGGGAACAGAATCAACCCTTCCAGGGAACAGAGCCAAGAGATCCCAACTTTCTCTGAGTACCAAGAAAATTTTCCAACAAAACCACCTTACGTTCGCCCCAACTGACACAGCTGGCATCTGTAGGACAGCTCCGAGCCAGAGAACCCCAAAACTCCTGACAGATCTCCTGTTCTGCTGTCTGCAGACCCCAAAGGACTCTCCCACTGGGAGCAGCCCCTCCACATCCAGCTGGGATCACCCCCACCACAGCTGGGATTTTCCACGTGCTCCCGGATCCTCTGGGAGCTTGTGACACCCCAGGGATGGGAACATCAGCCACGCTTGGCTCCTGCACAGAGCAGACTTGAACAGCCTCTGAGTGTGCTGCATTCCAGCATTTTAATGCTAATTCTCAGATTTGTAGCCAGAACAATCCCCACAGATGAAGCTGCCCACTCTGGATCTCATGCCAGCCTAGGGAAATGAGATGTTTGCTCTCCTTTTATTAGGAAGGAAATTAAAACAGCAACTAATAATTTAGCTGTAGGTAAACTCGGGAGGAATAGCATCAAGTATTCCACAACAGCACAAACAACCCCCCTGGCTCCTGCTGTGAGCACAGGAAAAATCCCCCTGGAAAGTGAAATCAAACCCTCACCTGTCCAACAACCCCAGGCCCCAGGGAGGGATGAAGGCTTGGACCTCCCTGCTACAAAATTCCCAGGAATATGCATCATCCAAAGCCCAGCTTTCCTGTCACCCAGCCCTGCTGTCACTCACACTGCTGGAACAAGCCAAATATTATCACAGCCACCACTGAGGTGCAGGGACCAGGAGCATGCCAAGAACTCCAGGTTTAATTAGTCCAAAGCAATATTGGCTCACAATTGTTTTACCTGGCTGGATTTTTCCCTACAGAACCTGTACTCAGGAATATTCAGGGATGTTTGTAGTCTCTGTTTTCCTGCCCTGCCTCTTGCAAAGCCTTTCACTGGTTATTAAGGCATTTCTGTGGGAGCACAGCACCTCCTGTCTATTTGGCCATGCTCGTAACTCTTTGAAATTGTTTACAGCAAGCCAGATGCAAACAGAGTCCCCAGGGAGATCCTTTTCCCAGTCCTATTCCAAGGTGAAGCTCGCTCACGTTGCCACAGGCTGAGGGCAGCTGTGGGGATGCTCCCAGGAATGGGCCTGGTCACTAAATCCAGGAATGGGCCTGGTTGCCAGATCCAGCACCAAAAAACATCTGGATGTGTAAAAAATGTGGCACAGCAGCCACACACTGAAGCCAAAGCCATGGGAGAGCATCCCATCCCAAACCCAAAGGATTTACAGCAAAAAAATTGAGTGGAGATGGAGATGGAGATGGAGATGTCTCCTGCTCCCTCTGAACATCCACCTCTACACGGGGTGTCAGATTGGGTGGGTAAGATGCTGCCAGACCAGAGCCAGGAAGCTGCACTGCCTGAACCCCCTCAGAATCACAGAATTCATCACAGAATCATGGAATTGTTCAGGTTGGAAAAGACCTCCAGGATCACTGAGCCCAACCATTCACCCAGCACTTGCAGGTTCACTGTTCCTGTTCAATCCACCTGGCCCAGGAGAACCATCAAGCCCTCAAACAAACAACAACAAAAAAAACCTTTAAAAAAACCCCCGAGCCATTGATGAAAGAGGCTTTAAACTTGGTTTGCTTTTGTGCATTTGCTTTTCAAATTCTTTCCCAAGCTGCAGTTTTCTCGTTCTCGTCACGGGCTTTAAGTGCTGCTTTGATTACGCGTTTGAAGTTAATTCTTGCACTTAAAAAATCCCATTTTCCGTGTCAGTTTTGGTGCAACGAGTGCACGTGGGCATCCCTTGCTGTAGTCTGAGCTCTCCTGTAATTCCTTCTCCCAACCAAGGTCTCTTTCCAGGAAAAAGCTCCACAGGAAGCAGCTCCCCATGCTCTGGAGCCGTGTCCATGGAGCACTGCAGCACTGTCACTTCCCAGGTGTTTTAAGATGCTGAAGGATCACTGAGATGCAATTTTAGGACATCCCCAGGCAGGGATGTGTTTGGAAGGACAAACAGACAAAATATTGCCCAGCAGGAATGTGAGCCTGGTTCTGCTGGATGTACCAAAGGTGTCCAAAGCAAAGCAAGTGCAGAATCTCTGCTCAGCTCCAGGATATTATTCCAAACCCCAAATCCTCCTGGAGCCCACAGGAATCTCTGTGTGAAGGGAATGGTGGATGGAAATCCTGGGATATTCCATCACACCGCCCATGCTGGAGCTAAAGCCACTTTATCAGCTAAAGCAGAACTCCTCAGACTGAAACCTCTCACCAGCCAGATTTATCTTCTCACTGGAAAATGAAGTCTCTGCCTGTTGCCTGTCTCGTTGCTACAACACCCTTTTTTAGCAGGCTTGTTGACAAATTTCCCATTTTCAAACCCGGCGCTGCAGGATTTCCCGTTTCTCCTGCGTTACCACGTTCCTCATCTTTCCACCAACAAACACCCTGAATATCCCAAAATCAGGTGCCAGACAGGCTGTTCAGCACCACCACGAGCTGCAGCCAGGCTCTGCCACCTCTCCAAGAGTTTACAGGCTGACCACTAAAAAAAAATCCCAATTAATCGTGCTCGGATCAGTTAAAACACAGAGCACGGGCAGCGTTTATACCCAGAGACTTCAGGGCTCTCAGCAGAGATTTTGGTGGCCCCTGGCACGAGGGGACAGCACAGGGACAGCTCTGATGGCACCAGGCACTTGCCTTGAAAGCCATTTGGCAGCTCCCCATTCTTCCTGCCAGAGAAACATCGATCAGCTCCTGCCCACGGAGACCTTTGGCTTTTCTAAAAGTCTCACTTAATTATTTATCACCGCTCGCTGAATAAAACATGGCACCTCCTGCAGCTGAGGGATCCTCCACGTGACATACAGGAGGGATTTCCAGGCCAGCCCTTCCCCAGGAACCATGTGTGCTCACAGCTGGGGACTGGGATGAGGCTCCTTGGGGGATAAGGGAGGAGAAGAACTCTGAATATTTGTGGGAAATGAATTTAAAATGTATTAATGGAAGGATCCATAATGCAACATCACACCCTGGGAGACAGAGGGGTGATTCCACCCGTGTGTGTTTGCTGATGGTGTTTTGCACCAGATTTTCTTCACAGGGCATCAACTTTTGGCCAAAAAATCCGGGCTTGCAACACTAATTTAAGCTGCCTAAGATCACGTTATAGCTGGTTCTATTCCTGTGGTGCTTGTCAAACGCACATTTCCACGCCATCTGTGGGCACTGCTGGCACTGCTCGCTGTAAATGCTCAATACAGACATTTAAGGAAACATTGGAGGAAAACTTTAGTCATTTCTGTGTTTCCAGCACCCGACCTCGAAGCCGGGTTCTCTTCTCACCACATCCCAAAGCTCCCTGTTTTTCCCAGGTGGTGATGCCACCCTGATGGGTCTTTTGGAGTCACTGAAACGTGGCAAAGGATGACCCTGAATCCAACTTCCAGCTCCAAATTGCCCCGAAGTCCCAAATCTGTGCAAAGCCAGGTATTTCCATGGCAACAGCCAGGACACCAGGAGGGAGGAGGGGGAGGATTTTTGGGCAGCAGAGGACAGAGGGTCTCCCGGCACAGGGAAGGTGTGAGGAAGGGGGAAAAGCAGCACAAAAACCTGCTTTGGGGATGAAGGCTCAAGCCAGGGGTTTCTGGAGCACGAGAGCTCTTGTGCAAAGCCCAGCTTTTATCTTGGAAAGGAGAGGAAATGGTCCCCAGTGATCAGTGCTGCTCTTCAGAGCAGATCGATGCAGGCAATCGAGAAATGCTGCATTAAGGGCCCTCTGTTCTCTCCTGCTACAGAAACATCTGAAAAAGGCTGCCCTGGGTGCTTGAGAGACATCAGAGGGTCCCTCAGCCAGCAGCAGCTTTCATTACCAACCTGCAGCTCATCATCCTCATCCTTATCTCGCCTGAACACTTTTGACAGCTACACAAAGGCCTTTTCCCTTTTTTTTTTTTTTTAAATAAACTGGCCTTGAGAACACTTAAAGCTCTCAACATTAATTTTTCAAATCCTAGTAACGTTAAATTAATTTACAATTTTCTACCCATCCAGAAATGAAATAGCTGGCGCTGACGCCTGCAATCTGATACTTTGGAGCGGCGGGCGCGCAGAAAAACAAACCCAAGCTGCAAAAACATTGCTCTTACCAGTCATTCGTGTTATTTAGCCACAAACCAGGCAACATGGCTGCAAAGCAGGGGCTTCTCTGCAAGGGTGGGAGGAAGAGACTGACTGTTGTTCCCATGACATATGATGAAGGAATTAGTCAACAGCCACACAGTGACAACCATTCCAGCTACTGAAAAATAAACAATATATCTGGTAGAAGACAAGCAGGCTGTGGCCAACCCCAATTTTTGAAAGAATTTTTAGAAGAACAGGCAGCAAAATGTTCAATCCAGGTTCAACAGTTACTGAGGAGTAAAGGCTCGGAGCTGCTTCCTGAGTGGCAAGTTAAACATAAACTAAGTTTTTGCAGAAGAACGACCAAGACGACTGTTTGCTTTCATACAGCATTCAGCTTTTCACTCAGCTCACACTCCAGGGACACGTGTGAGGGTGGATTGCACAGGTAACACCTGCTCCCCTTCCTCTGCGCCCTGCAGCTGCCTGGAAGGAGCTGAAAACACCTCAGGATTCTCCTCTACTAGAAACAAAACTTGTAAAAGAAGGGGAGGAGCACAGGTTGCAAGGGGAGTACTTCTAGCTGAAAACCCACACCCCTCCAAACCTGGGTATTTCACGCTCTGGGTTTGTAAAGAAGCCTCATTCCACCTGATAAAAGCTCTAAAAAATATCTGAGAATGTTGGTTGTGCTGTTTATCCTGCACAACGGGACACAGGATGCCTCACAGAGTCAGGCCTCCCTCCTTCCCCTGCAGCCTGCTGACAAACACTCAGTTCTGCAGCTTCCAGGGCTGGTTTGATTTATTACAACCATATGGGGCTGGGGGGGGAGGAAGAAGATGGTGACAGATAACACAGCTCATCTCACCCTGCACATCCACTGCAGCAGGACTTCTCCAGAACCCAGTGCCTTAACCATGGCAACAGCCAAATACCGAGGGCTGCTCAGTGCCCTGGCTAATTCCAGTTTACTGTTCCTGTCCCTGCTCGGATCTGACCTTCCTGCCAGTGTTTGCCTCGCTCTGTTACAGCCCTGGGTGACAGATGTGGCACAGCTCCCCAAGGACAGCCCTGGCTGTCCCTGGGCTCAGCTGGGCTCACCTTCACCGAGGGCCCTGGCAGCTCACACAGAGCCCTGGCTGGAGCAAAACCAGGCGTGGTCTCTTGAAATGAGAATAATGCAGGTTTCAGAAAGGTTAAAAATCTGGGAGTGAGGGAAAAAAACCCCATTAGATTTCTGCAGCTGGCCCTTTCTACTGCTCCTTGGAGTCTGCACAAGCTCCTGACTCAACCTGAGGTCAGCCTAGAAGAGGAAGAAAAGCCAAAAGCGTGAGCAAAGCGGGCCTAAAGAGCAGGGAGCAACAGGCACAAGGATGCCCACCTGCTTCCAGTTTTGGGGATGGTGCTAAATAGTTAACTCCACAACCTGCAGGATCATGTTTCCCAAGGTTTTTAATTCCCAGGTGGAGAGCACAGGTCCTCTATGGATATGAATCCCCCACCTGTGTGGCTGTGCACCCACAGCCCCCTCGCTGCACCCAGCCCCTGTCCAGGCTCAGAGCTTCCAGAAGGAGTGGAAGGGCGAGTGGAAGGCAAATCCCAAGGGAATGGCAACCACCTGGTACCTGCACAGGCAGGGATCCCACATCCACACCAACATCCCCAACAACAGGACCACCAGGAAAAAGCCTCTGCTCTGTGTCAGCACTGAGGGGCTGCTGCAGAGAGCCCGGAGCATGTCAGACACCCAGGTCACAGCACCACGGTGGCACTTCACCAGGGCACGAGGGCTTCCTCCATGCACCCCTTTCCTCCCTCAGGCTTTACCCGCATTCACCAAACCCACGTTATCTCCCCAAAAGCCAGCAGAAGGGCACGGCACGACCCCAGCTCTGCTCTGGGAGGTGTCAGCTCCACTTTCCCCCAGCACACGGCCCCGGGAGGGAGCAAAGCCGGGCACTGCCAGCACGGGAGAGGCTCTGGGGAAGCTCTGGACCAGGAGCAGCCCTGGCTCCCACCCTGCAGCAGCTGTCTCTGCACTCAGGAGCTGCCACAGACAGTAATAATGAGATGGCAGCTCTATCCACAACGCTAAATAAATGTCATACCCTTTTCCTGGTTTAATAGCCGTTGCTGAGGCAACCAGTGGTATTCCTTTAGCACCACACCCGGCACAGGATTAAAGGTGGGAAGTGGTCAGGATGGGCAGCGCTGTCACCCTCCCCAGACCCACCACCCACGGGTCTGCTGCTCCCGACTCCAAGCAGTGTCTTCCACTCCCCGGGAGCCTGTAAACTGGATAGCGAGATGCTCGTAAAACCAGAAACAAAACACCACACATCCCCCCCCCGCGCTCCGGCATCCCGGGAGGTGACCTGCAGGGACAGAGCGTGGGCAGGACGTGACAGCAGCTCCCGGTGACCCAGAGCTTCACCAGCGGGCAGGACTCGGCTCCGTGACTCGATGGACCGTCCCCTCAGGTGTAACACACGGGATAAACACGGAGCTCGGGGCAGCTCAGCACAAAACACAGTACAAACTAAT